>JAWDEX010000009.1:217051-248782 GCA_035221805.1 Trichilia hirta | reverse complement strand
GATATAATATATGAACAGGAAAACACACACACACACACACACACACACATCCCAAATCAATTGTAAGTTCTCCAATCTGCTGTCTTGATATGTTTCTACACCCAGGAGGCAAGTTTTGGGGATTCCAAGTCCATTTAAAAGAAATCTTTTCCTAATTCTGTTTTTGATTCTGGAACATCATATCATGGTTGAAATTGGACGAAAATGTAAACATCAATAAAACATATAAAACTTAAAATGGAAATAAATATAAATGGAGAAAATATATAATCCTTCGTTGCCAACTAAGTGAAATGGCAAAATCATTTATGTTCAAGCAAATATCATCTTATGAAACTTAAATCAATATCGACAGTTTAAAATCAATATTGGCAGGGTCATAATATTTCTAATGCTTGTTTTCATTTGACAATCAGGAACTAGCATTTATCAACCGAATTAGGGATTAAAACTTTACTATCTCTTTCCAACTGTGATAGAAACACCAGAACTTAAACCTTAATGTTGGCAGTCAGTAGCACTCTTTAAATTATCTCAATATGGATCGAAATCACTGCAATTACTAACCTTTGATAAATCTATGGAAACATCAAGATAGTGATCCAGGAAATTAGCATTTTGCTCTGGATCAAGGAGCTCCAACAATGCGCTAGCAGGATCACCGGCATGTCCCCTTCCCAACTGCCACAAGATGATGAATATTTGAAAATTCAAAACCAATAATTATTACAAGAAATGAAAGCCTAAATACTGCAGTAAATGAATATTTTCTAAATTAGAAAGTAAATATAATCTCAACACATAGCCATGAGTTAACAAAATAAAAAAAAAAAAAATTTATTATTCCGAATAACCTAAAAGATCACAATCGAAAGCTACTCTGTTTAGTTGGAGAATGAAATCCAAACTTCGCAGTTTTAAAATAAATCAAACTTGTCAGCCATAGTACCTTGTCTATTTCGTCAATCAGGACAAGAGGATTAGCTGTTCCCACATTTTTAAGGCACTGCACCATCTTCCCTGGCATAGCTCCAATATAAGTTCTGCGATGCCCCTGGATGTAATTTAGAAGTCAATCGTAAATGTTTCATGAACTATATCAGCATACAGCTATATATTAATTTCATTCCACATATAAGAAGATTCTAGCTACCTTGATTTCGGCAACATCAGCTAATCCTCCAACAGAAAACCTGAAGAACTTACGGTTCAAAGCACGTGCAATTGAACGACCAATGCTTGTTTTGCCCACTCCGGGAGGGCCAGAAAGACAAATTATTTTTCCTGCAACATAAAACAGAAATCACTGATTTCTCTTTTAAAAAGAACATGAACATATTAATTATACATATTTTAAAAATCAGAAAACTAGATGAGATTTTGAATAATGCTAATAAAGCAAGTTCCAACAACAATGTGCACTTATAAAAGACTTTACTAGTTAAGAAAGGAAATGTTCTCTGACTCATGCAAGCGAGATCTATCAACCTGTCCACTGTTCTAACAGAAAATTGAATATGCAAAGAAAACCAATATAAACTTTGTCTTTTGATTGCGTTTTCAATATACATTCATAGCAGAGAAGAAATTTTGCAAACCTTGAGAGATTCCCCTCAATTTCCCAACAGCAATAAACTCCAATATACGTTCCTTAACGTCATTCAATCCATAATGGTCTTCATCAAGAATTTTTTGGGCCCAGATGACATCAAAGTTCTCATCACTGCATTTTGCATTTGAGGAAAAATAAGAACTGGAAATTCCTTAAAGTTCTCCTATAAAATTACAAAATAACAATCTAATACACAGTTGCAAGAGTCTCAATTATCTTTGCAGTTAGAGCATAAGGTCAACATCAAACTATACAACATTTGGAAAACAATAAATAATTGTCATGGTGACCAGATGAAAGAGTTAAAAGAGTATGAAACCTGTAATTTCCCCAAGGCAGGACAGTTAACCAATCCAAATAGTTACGAGTTACATTAAATTCACTAGAACTGGCTTCTAACAGCTGCAGCTTTGTAAGTTCATCTTCTATAACTTGCAGAACATGAGGTGGACATTTGTCCTTGTACTGTTCAATCCTTTCCCTGAACTTTGCTGTAGAAATGGTTCAGAAAGAGTAACCACAGGCATGGCAATTTTATTCCACTACAATATATGAGGATCTTTAGAAAAGGTATCTTAATACAAGTTTACAGGCACCTAAAACTATGTTTCTTTATCTTACATTATCCCAAAACAATATTATTTAAATCTGAGAAAAGATAACAAAATTTTATTTGAAACTACAACTAACCAGAAAGGGCTGTTTTGTCATCTGTCTCTAAACCCAGTTCCTGCCACAGTGCAATTAAAATATATCTAATTCGGTCCAAACTCAAGATGAAGAAATCAGTATAAAACCACCTGAAAACATCATTTGATAACACTCCACCAAGCTTTTTAGATATGCAGTTGATAAATACATAAAAATACAGTTTAATCCAATACCTTCTTAATGGCCTTAAGCTGCTCATTCAACAAATATCGGCGCTGCTCACCACTTATCTTTTCTTCAATTGCTTTTGCAATTGATTCCTACATATGACCCACAAATGGGTAAAACCATAATGAAAAAGAATCAAATAACCATGACGAAATATAAGTAGCCATGCTTTGAAACCATAGCACGAAGTACCTGAATTTTGCTGATTTCCATTTCTTTCTTCACCAACTCTAATGTAAGTTTTAAACGTTTATACACCTGCATCATTACAAGGAATTAAAAATGACAGGCGGGAAGGAAATCTAAGGATGAAACAATCTCGGATAAGAAGTCTAAATAGTGAAGATTCTGTTGATGATAGATTGGAAAAGGATTGCACATCTAGTTTTCCCAAACTAGAAGTGCTTAATTTTTGTTCCACAAAGAGGCTGGGCACTCAAGATAAGTAATTAACTAAGATACGCAACATACATCCAGCTCTTCAAGCACTTGCTGGCATTGTAATTTATTTGCACCAGATATTGCAGCTCCGAAATCAGCTAACCTAGGAAAACTAAAGTCACCAATGTGCTGCAAAAACAACACAAACTAGGTTAAGTATGAGGACCAAAAATAGAAACCCATCAACTAATCGATCTCGAAAGCAATATACTTTAAATCATCTCTGTTCAGTCACAGGAAAAAGCAATATTAACTCATTATCACATTCAGTAATCGAAAGATATAATATGAAGCAGAAATTTTTACAAAGACACATTAGCACTATTGGCAAGACATCAAGAAACATTATGTTTTAAAGAATCAAGTAAAACACTATCACAAATAAAGAAAATAATTGAAATTGGGAATTTAAACAATGCAAAACTTGAGCTCTACCCTGACTTGTGGGAAATGTTAGTATTACTACAGATGATACAAGGCAACAAATACAAATGTTGAAAAAGTTATCCATGACCTTTAGACCAAATTGGTGACGAAAACCGTGAGCATGGAAAGTAAGAAGAAGCAAAACTTAAAAAAAAAATTAACAAACAAAGCATGAACACGTAGATACCTGAGTATATGTTTGAACATGATCTCTCCACAGGGAACTTGTCTTCAGAACATCTCTGAGGGTAGATATAACCTCAAATGATGTTGCCTTTATAACATCATCATCCTTATCATATGGTTTATCCTGCCATAATTAAAGTGAAGTGCATAGTGTGCCCATTGTGTATATAAAACCAATGATTCTAGAAGTGGAAAAAATCAAAAGATAGAGAATGTACCTTAAGGTGATCGACTTTCACAGTGAGGGGATCCTCACTAACCTGTACAGAAGATATAATTTTCAATTTAGACAATTTTCCATAAAAAATAAGCCAGAAATGATTAGAGCGATTCATAAAAGCCCATAATTCAATAGCCTTAAGAAAATATTCACCATCTCTGTTATTTGAAGTCGTCTATGGCCAATAAGGACAACCTGATCTCCTTGGATACTTGTAATCTGCAATATTAAACAAAGGGTGGAAATAGAATTAACTATAGGCCCGATTCCTATTGGTTGCATTTCACATTTATACAGGTATCTGATGGCATTAAATAGTCAAACAGACACCATGGAATTCCATACCTGGGCAAGTGTACCAACTTCATGAAGACGATTAAACAACTCCTTTCCTTTAAGATCAGATACACTTTTCTCAGTATCAGAACCTGAAGTATCACTCCCAGGATCATCTTTAAGAAGGAAGGCCCCTGCATAAGGGGCTTGCCTCTTTCGGTTTTCCTGTAAAGCTGCCAATAGTTTTGGATCCTGCTAAAATGTTACAATTTGGTAAAAGAAGTCACAAATTCAAACGCTTAAAAATTCACCGTGTGATAGGAAGCAAAATCAGAAAAGAATTTTTCCTTCAATATAACAAGAAAAAAAACTCCTATACCTTTACATAAATTGGCATGTAGAAACCTGGAAAAAGAGGTCTATGAGGCAATGGTAATGCCAAAACCTGCAACAAAAACCAATTAATTAGATAATACCGAATGAAAACCCAAACAAAAAATAAATACGATACCTACAAAATAATTACCGACGCTATTGGCTAATCTCTAATTCGTGAACCCAATCATAGAAGTTGATCCCAAAATAATCGATGCAAACATCAAATGTCGAACCTTTTTCTTATCTAAATTCTTTTCAGGATACAAAACGACTGTGTTTTTCCACAATGCTTCATTTCCTAGTTACAAAAGAACTTGAAACATTCTCCCTAACTTGCCTAACTTGCCTAACTTTCCTCAATGCTCACCAACTAAACAACATCAGCATAAAAAATCAGATTTTTTTTCAACTAACCGTTAAATAATCCTCCGGCCTAGGATTTGTGGACACAATAGCCAACGAACTCTTCGAATCTGGTCCTTCGGACTCCGAATTCGCATCTCTAAGGTCAACCTCCACCACCGACCCGTCTCCATTCCCCTCTCCGGAAGAATCTGAGCAGAAAAACCTCCTGTACCCCACGCCATCATTCCTTCCCCTCCGCGCTGTCAAACCGGTAAGTTGACTCAATGCTTTAAAAAACGGCGACCACGAAGTTTCAGTCGCGGTTCTAAGAGTGGCAGCGGTTAAAGCGTGGGAGCGACATGCCGTTGCGGCAGTAGACGACAGGAGCTTCAACATTGGCGAATTCCGGTGACTTGGATGTAAGAATCGGTAATTTTGTGGGAATCTGAGAACTAATTTGAGATTCGTAGAACTGCCATTGGCGAGAAATTTTGAGAGGTTTTGTAGAACTGAGAGTTGTTGTTAAACCCTCGCGTAAAACCTTGATTTTGATTGTGGTTTAGGCGATTTTACGCTGAATTGACGGATTTGTCCTTGTATTTGATTTCCAAGTACGAGCCTCGTTAAATGGCCACGCGCTGTTCGGTATAAGGGTGGTTTCGTAATTTACAGTTCTGAACTGTTTCTTTGCTTGGATAAGAAAAGGAAAGAAAACCTGAAGTTTCTTGCCCGTTCAAGATAAAAGACAAGCTTTGTTTTCCGCTTTTTCTTATTTCGCATGTAAAGTAATTTTCACATTAATATTTTCTTTTAGACAGAAATATATAAAAAAATTATATTACAATTCTTATTTATTACAAATTATTAATTTTTTTATTTCATCTTAAGGGATAATCCATTTAATCTCTTAATGTAGAAAAAAGAATTCAAAATATAAATTTATTTAACAATTTAAATGTTTTATATTTTTTAGAAATACTATGTAATTATTGAGTACTGTTTTCTATATAAAATTTTTGAATAAATTATTATATCTAAATTAACACTTTATGTTTAAAAAATAAATATAATATAATAGTATTAATTAATAAAAGTATAAATTAATATAATCATTAAAAATGAATAACCGGAATATGTGACAATCAATAAATTATGTTGCCTCCATTTGTATAAAATATTCTTGTTTTTAATATTATTCATAATTATTTATTTGAATACCACTTTAAAATGAACCCCCGTTTCCCCTGCGTGTTTTTACCAAACGAAAGTGTATTTTGTGTATTCTGCCTTCGTCTTCCGGGTAGAAAACTTTCCCGGCTCTCCAATCCTTCCTTGGTCTGGAAAATTTAACTGTCTGTAACGAAGAACGCACTTGTTTTCCACCTCTTCAAACTCCGATTCTGATTTTCCATTTTGTTGGTGGACGAAAGAGATGAAGTTTGACAGTACTCTTTTGGTAATCGGCCGTCAAATATTGTATTCATTAATCATTAACATTCTTAACCTAGTTTGGTTGGAGAGCTTATCCTTAACTAAAAGGGGGACGAGGTTTACTCGTTCTTATATATATATATATATATATAATTCTATTCCTGTGTTGTTTAGGAAACTTGTACTTTCCAATTTCTTTAATTTTCTAGGGGAAAAAAGTACTTTCCATAACGGGGTTATTAACTTATCTTCCATATTGGAACCTCTGCAGAGAAGGGAAAATAGTCTGTCATTGATTATTTAGGAAAACTAGACTTTGCAAGCTCTATATGTTATAAACACTCCATCAATATCTATTTCTTGCATTATTTGTTTTCAACTTTTTTGAAAGAGAAAACAACGAAAGCATGTGGACTTCAGGATCAGGATACAAGAATGATGCAGAACGAAGGAGGAAGAACCGTGAAGCAGCAAGAAGATCAAGAGCAAGGAAGGAGGAAAAACTAAGAAACTTGATCAACGAAATCAGTAGGCTGCAAATTCAAACTGGTGACATCAAGAAAAAGATTAGTGAGATGGAGCAACAATACAACGTTACGACCGAATATAACAAACTGAAAAGGGAGGAGAAAAAATGGGAGGAAAGGTTACAGTTTGCTCAAATATATGCACAATTGTTTAGAGAAATAGGTTGAAATTATCAAATTGATACTAGGCTTCCATAATTGGCAGAATTTAATGGTTTACTAGTGGAAAAATCTTTTAATCAAATATTGACGCAGTGTTTTTCTTCTTTTTTTTGGTTGTTGATAATAGGTACTATTTATTTTTAATGTGAATTAATTCATGGGAGCACTCACATCTAATATATACAATCTTGAGAAAATTTATTTTTTTATTATGACAATTTATGTTTTATTCATAACAAAATATAAAAAAAAAAAAAAAATGTTGAAATGCGAGCAGAAAGAAAATTCTACGTTCCAGTTGCTGTAAAAATTGGAGAATATTTTTTTTTTTTTAAAGAAGAGAGAGAGAGAGAAAAAAAATCCCACGCTGGTTATTTTCGTCTTTTAGAGATTGTTGAAGAATACAAACGATGCGTGAATCGTACAAATACAAAGTTGTCCACCAGAAGAGTCAAAAGTATCTGGAAGGTCAACTGCAGAATGCTCGAAGCAAACGCAAAACGCTGCGTTTCGTTCCCTCTTTCTTCGTCCAAGCGAGGGGAATCTACAGTTAGGACGAACCGGAAGTTAACTCAAGATTAAAATTTGGTTTTTGAACTCGATCTCAAATTGATAGCAACAATTACTTTTTTCTTTTGAGTTTGAATTTTCAGTTTTCTTAGTAATGGATTTCCAGAAGAAGCGAGTCCAACTTCTGCTCGTCGTCGCTGGGATTGTTGTTCTCAGTATCACAGGTACAAGTCCCTGTTATCTATTTCGTTTCTTTGTTGTTGATTTAATCAGAAGTTTTCGGATTTCATGAACTTTTGAATTAGATTAGTATTTGGTACAAAACAGATATTTTTATTTTGCTTGCGGCTATAGTTCTTGTTCAAATTTGGTGATGCAAATCTTGAAGTGGCAGAAATCTGAAGCAATCAACGGTTAAATTAACTGTAAAGGAAATAAGAAAACATAATAATTATCTGACTAAAGTTGAAGCACAACAGATGTGTTTTGGTTAGTTATTAAATTAAGTATTGACCTAACTGCTATACATGCTCCATGTTGGAGAACTTGTTGAATGAGTTAGACCAAATAATGTGTGATAATTAAGCTGTGCTCGGTGCTTTTAGTTGTGTTGAGCATCATGTTTAGCGATTCAATGATATGAATGATTTTGTGGAAGGATTGTCTTTGAAAATAGCAGCTCCTCCTTTATACTCTCTAGAAGAATTCAAAATTTTCTTTTCGTTTGAGTTATAGGATTTCAGTTAAGGTAGAAGTCTGGCCTTCTAATATGAGTATTGCAGTTGGAAAAGAAAATTTATTCAGATTTGTTTCACTTTTCAATGCTAATTCAAATCGGGGTAAGTGATTCTCAAAATCTTTTCTCTGGGCTCTTTTCACTTGATACTTCCAGGGTTTGCTGTCTGTTTTAATATATTTAAAATATGATTTTAGGTCTACACGGTGATATTCTTTGAGTGACTCAAATGAAAACTTTTCTTTCCACTGAGATCTAGTAGAAGTTTGACTTTTGAAGCTGCTTATATGATCCCCATAAGGTTGTATATGCTTTTTGCTCCATGTTATATGCATGTCTATGGGTGTTGCTCGAGCATATGCTATCATCAGAAATAGACTCTTACTATTGGGTTTTCATAGCTGAGAAATGTAGGCAGTTGGTCGGGGAAGACTCTTCATCCCAGAGTGGGAAGTTCACAATCTTGAATTGCTTTGACATGGGATCCGGAACTGTAGCATGTGGAGTAAAGGAGGGTGTTAAGCTCTACTTCTACAACATCAGAGCTGCTCATGTAGAGAGAGCAAGAAATATAGCAATTGAGAAATCCTTAGCTGATGCACTATCGCAGGGACTATCACCGACAGATTCTTCGAAACAAGCATTGAAAGAAGGAGCAAAGGCAGCAAAGCTAGCAACCCGGAAAGCCAAGCGCATTATAGGCCCCATTATCGCTGCAGGATGGGACTTTTTTGAAGCTTTATATTATGGTGGTACCATGACAGAGGGGTTTCTCAGGGGCACTGGAACTTTATTTGGCACCTATGCTGGAGGATTTTTCGGAGAGCAAAGCTTTGGTAGGTTCGGTTATCTTGTGGGTAGTCATTTGGGCAGTTGGGTGGGGGGTAGGGTAGGCTTAATGTTATATGATGTGGTCAATGGAGTACATTTCTTAGTTCAATTTGCCCAAAGGGAAGACAGTGAATCTCACAAGACTCCATTTGATGAAAATTTTCAAGCTCCTGAAGACTCTTATGCTAATGAAGCTCCTACTTTTAGGAGCTCAGAAGCTATTGAAATTCCCAATGCATACGATTCTCCTTCCGATGAGAACTCCGAAACAAATGAAGAGTACGAGCTATGGTGACGAAAGAGAGTTTCACTATATGATTCATTTTCATTTCTCAACAATATTTTCAGAATGCAGATACAAAGTAAGATATATTTTACGGACTCATTCATATTGTGAATACATGTGCTTGTAATGATGTTATAAATTCGTGGCAATTCATCCTGGCCTTTTAGTTTTCAAAGTTTTGAGTATAAAATGTCTTTTATAAAAAATTTATAAGCCAGTTTGAGTCAACTAGAGCTTGTTGGTTGAAAGATTTATGTGCGTGTTCTTGAAGATGATGATGTGCATGCCAATCTGATTCAACTTCTGGGGATTTTAGCAGATTGGTGGGTGATGGGCTTGCTTGGCCACTGCATGAGTAGCCTATATAACCAGTAGGAAGCAACAAATCCTTTTCGAAAGTTCGATCCTTTTCTTTCTCCCTTATTTTTCAGTTTTTTAACTCGTGATAATTTTAGCCTAGAATTTACCGAAATTTAGCTTCCATAGGATCTATTATGGCATAACTTCACTTTGTATTATATGGAGTCCAGCTCTTTCTCTCAGTGGGAGGACTTGGAAGCTCTTCGTCCTCTTCAGTGTGACCCATATCCTTGCTATCAAATGATTATGCAGTTGTTTCTAAGCCAGAAGAGGAAAATCCCAATCTTCCGATCAATGCATAGCTGTTTCTAAAAGATGGAAATAAAAGCTTGCGGGGCCATCTATAACGTAAAATTGGACAAACGAAATTGACTAGATTAAACTGTTCGAAAACAACGACAGCCCAAGTTGGTTTAGATTTTGTGGGAAGAGTCGTATGAGCCATCCAGAGCACAAAAGCATAGGTCTAATCAGAAAATGGGCATGCAGCAATCGATCTCAGTTATCATCAGAAGTGTGTGGCGCCACGCGGTGTCGTGTGGCCGCCACACAGCTAGCCAATGCTCATAGTGGCTACAGTACATTCTTTGACTTCAACGAGAGCCAACCAACATGTACATACATATTGACCCCACCAAAATTGTTCTCTCTTGCTTCCATTGCTCGATAGGTTTCATGCAAGCATGTTCAAAATTTTCATTCCTGTGGACAACTCTCCTTCATTCTATAGATTTTTTATCTTTGATTTTTGGGGTTATAGCACATAATCTTTTTTAAGCAAGTGGTGCAGAGTAATAATACAGCCGATCACTGTTTAAATTGAGAGGCGGAGTTTAATTCTTCAGTTTCTTCCAATCATTTAATCTTGAGTATAAAATTTAAAGTCAATTGTGGTAGTCTTGTTATTTGCAGAGTCTCAACACATACCCGAATAAATAATTATAGAAAAAAAGAAAAGAAAAGAAAATAATTCAAGCGATGTAGAGTAAAATGACTTCATTGTGGTATTATCCTAACCCTAGTCCTACAATTGAAAAAGCGCTTTACGAAAAAAGTGCACCCAATTTCAGTGTCGAGTAGTCGCATTTAGTCCTCTTTCTGGTGGTGAAAGTGGCCAATTTGGCTGAAAAAAGTGACTGCCAATCATGATATGTATACATATTCTCATTGTCCATGAAATCAATATTAAAAATTAATACTCAGAACTCCATCCCCGCTTATGACTCTAACATATATAAGAAAGTCGGGAATTTTTCCTAGCTTAAAATTAGAATGTTATTAAACTATTACTTGGTAGGTGGGTATGTATTTTTCAAATGATTTTTCGATTAAACAACTTAAAAAAAAAAAGAAAAAAAAGAAAGAAAGAAAACAATTGAAGGAAAAGATTCTGATTGTGTAATGGAACGATCGGCAATGCAGATGAAATTCCAATTCTACCCGTTTAGAACAAGATAAAAGATTAAAAACAAAAGGGTCAATAGAATATAGGTAGATGTTCAAGAAGCATCCAGTTGATTGACTATCAGCACTAGTATAAAGAGAATGACGAACTCTTAATTTGCACCATTGAATCGAAAAGAAAAAGGCAACAAGAAAAGCATATCATTATCTTCATCCCAAGAGAAGTTGATTTTTTTAATAGGAACAAAAGGATGCGATAACATGAGATGTCAACATAATTCACTCCAAAGTTGGCCATCTAGTTTATGCAAAGGGCACTTCTTGAGGGCAGGATGGCTATATCACAACGACAGATAGAATTAAAAAAATAAAAATAACATTTCAGTCCCTACATTTTTATGTTGTCACAAATTTTGTGATAGCCATAGTTTGATATTATAAGAGTACTTTCATTATTTATTAGGTTGAAACACTAAATTTATTTAAATACAAATGAAAATACCATATACTCTCTGGGATCAAGATTTTATACCCTAACATAATTGACGATGGATTGGGTGGTTCTAAAATAGGCAATACCTTTTTCTCCGAAGCACTCCTCTATTGTAAATCTATAAATTTATAAATATCTAGATAACACTGTAAATTTGGCTCCCAAGAATCCAAGTGTGACATTATGACCCTTTCATTTGGAGACATTTTCATTTCACTTACTATATTTTTATGATTAATATGAATTAAATAATAAATATGATCATGCTTAAAAACTATAAAAGGCAAGAGATGGGATACTCACATACATGAAACAATATTCGACAATAGTAATCGACCATAGGAAATCAGTATTATTTTAGAGTGTGTTTTAATTTAGTCAATGATTTTCAATAGCCAAAAGTGTTTTCTTATCTATCCTATAAATATCTTTTGAGAAAAGAAATTAAGAGTGCTTATAGAAAAAGGATTCTTAGTGTTTTTTCTCGTTTAATTTTTCCAGTGCGTTGAGAATATCATTGAACAAGCGCTCAAATGGCTTCCGATAGACGAGAAATCGAATTTGCCCTTTACATTTTTATATGTTGTCATAAAAACCAAAATCATCAAATGAAGCAAGGCTCTAAACCAACCAAAATGCAATGCCCAATAAATCAATGCAGCTCTCTCACTTAGAACTCAAAGATTTGACGCAAATGACAAATGTGTGGCTTTTTAAATAGCTTCCCTGTTACATTGAGAGAGAGAGAGAGAGAGAGAGAGACACCCACCCACACCAGACGCTCGCGCTGATTTTTGTTAAGTTGATACGAACAATATTGTCAACATTCATCCAAGAGTAAAATGGTTCCATCAATCAGCATGGAGCTGGTTGATGATTTCAATGTGATTGCTGAATGATAATTTACCCTAGGGTGGACCCAATTCCTTGTCTGTTATATATTATATCATGTGACAGATGGGGTTCATATATAATAAATAACTTGATAATATCAAAGCTCTTGTGAGCTGAAGTATGCTCATCACTTGAGATTACTCCACAAACAAGAGTGGTTTACTTTTATAATAGATGAAGTGACTATTTGCGTAACTTTGTTCTCACAAGCAACCAACCAACCAAAAGGATATGGTGAGGAGCACATAGGATTAAACTAAGAATCAACAACGTGAAACCTACCCATGAGAAGGCAATCTCGCAGTTAACTGTCACTTCACTTCATTAATCATGAGCTGAAGACTACCAGTAACTGCTGCTCTTTCAGAATTAGGTTTGGAGGGAGGAATGAACCTTATGAGTAAATTGATAATTGTGAGCTTTCTTCTGGAATAAAACTTGCCTCGACATTGCGATCGTGGGTTTCATCCCAGCTCCCAAGAAAATAGTGTATGTACCCTTAATTGGTGGTCCACGAAAGTTAAATATTTCCGATGTTTTAAGCATAAGAGGCAACATACCATGTAAACTTCTTAAAACTCTATCACCGATGCATTTTCTTTGTCTTGATCATCACTTACATTTTCTTCCTTGTGAATAGCTAAAAGCAACGAAATTTTATTTTACATATTTTATTAAATTTTAGATTATTTTATTTCATGTATTGAAGTTGCGAAAAAAAAAAGAAAGCCAAGCAAATGGGCCACGGCACAATAAATCGTGTAATTAAAAAAGAAAAGAAAAAAAAGGGTGCAATTCACTATTAATAATGCCAAAGGAAAGCCAATCTTTTGTGCCGAGTGGACCCTACGATTGCCCATAAATAACCATTGGAGGACTGAAAGTTGTCCTAAGCCCTAAGACAACAATCTCCGCGGGGGAGTTTTCGATAGCTGTAAAATTCTCTGTAAGTTTTTTTTTTTAACTTCATTTGAAAGAGTCTTCTTTCTCAACATCATATCCCCATAGTGTCGACATGGGTTGCCAAAATGATGCTTTGGTACAAAAAATCTGTGATTTGTATGAGCAAATCTCAAGCCTCGAGAGCCTCAAACCCGGCAAAGATGTCAACATGCTCTTCACACAACTTGTTGCCACATGCATACCACCAAACCCTGTTGATGTTACCAAGCTTTGCAAAAGAATTCAAGAAATTAGGACTAAACTTATTAGAATTTGTGGAGAGGCTGAAGGACTTTTGGAAAGTCATTTCTCTTCTATCTTGGCTTCCTTTGAAAACCCTCTTCAGAATCTTAATGTTTTCCCTTATTACTCAAACTATCTCAAGCTCAGCCAACTTGAATTCAACATTCTTATCAAACACTGCACAAATGTTCCTAGCAAAGTAGCCTTTGTGGGTTCTGGTCCGCTTCCCTTAACTTCAGTTGTTTTAGCCATTCATCATCTCCCCACTACTTCTTTCCACAACTATGATATTGATCCTGCAGCCAATTCCAAAGCTCTTTGCTTGGTTTCATCTGATCCTGACTTGTCAAAAAGAATGCTCTTTCACACAACTGATATTTTTAATGTTTCTTCTGCTTTAAAAGATTATGAAGTTGTTTTCTTAGCCGCCCTAGTTGGGATGGACAAGGAAGAAAAGATCAAAGTTATTGATCATTTGGCTAAGTACATGGCTCCAGGATCTCTTTTGATGTTGAGGAGTGCCCATGGAGCTCGAGCTTTTCTTTATCCAATTGTTGATCCCTCTGATCTTCGTGGATTTGAAGTTTTATCCGTGTTTCATCCTACTGATGAAGTTATCAATTCAGTGGTAATTGCACGTAAACATCCAATATCTTTACTTGAACAACAAGAAATTGGCCCTATAATACTGCCTAAAAAGTGCTCTGAGATTGAAGCTTTCAATCCTCTCAACCATGGCAGCATGATTGATGAATTGGCCATTGAAGAGCAACTCTCATGAGTTTCTTTCTGTCCATCCATGCAAGGAATTTAGATACTATACGTCGATGATAATCATGTATGTCTAACATCTTATTATTATCTACTTGTAGTAAGCTACCTTTTTGTGTCTTTGCGTCGTAAACAAGTTTGAATAAATTATATTACTCTTAGTCCGTCAATCCCTGTATCCAAGACATATCTCTGAATTTGGATTTCTCTCCTGATATGATTTTAATTATATGTAATTTGAAAGATTTTGTTACTGGAGATCATTCTTGATAATGTTCGATTAAAATAAACTTCTTTTTGAATTCTGTTTTCATTCTTCAGATAAGAAGAGGATCCAATCATGCATGTTTCTTCAAAACGTCATTCACCATCTACTTCTCTATTTTTCTTGTTTAATTTCTTGTCGTGGAAGCAAAATGATTTTAACCATGCATGTTGGTTACCCTTCTGCATATATGCAAGAACAAATAACATCTATACAAACTAGTGATGCCCTAACACGATCAGAATATTGACTTCAACTATCTAAGCCAAATCAGTTAAGAGAAAGACAATCTACTTATTCCACTCTTCTAAAAGCTGTCATGTGGATACTTTGAAACAAATTGCTGAAATCATTCCCTTTATCTTTTTCTTCTTTTTCTCATTTGTTTTTATTTGTGTACATATGGGTGCTTATCTTGTTAGGATAACAAAGTGAGTGAAGAATATAACAAAGAGGAAGATGTAGGCATGTAGCTAAGAGAAAGAGATAAATTAAAAGTCTGCACGAGAGACCTTCAATTTTGTTTTGTTTGGTAATCTTCAGGCTTTTGTCAATTACTGGAAATTGCGGGAATAGGCCATAATATTCTTGTTGAATTCCCATGGTTGCATATATATATATATATTTGTCAGTTATTCTGATGTTGAATTCTCAAGAAAACTCTATAATAATTTCAAAAAAAATTAATGAATAGTCAGTCATTCTGTCAAGCTAACAGTGGTTAGTTCAACAAAGATTGAATGAATGGTTATATTGTCACTCTATATATCTTGATTGTCAGCTGGTTCCTTAATTATCACATAAACTTGAGCTTTCAATATAAGCGTTTTCCCTGTTGAATTCTCACATTCTTGTTTCATATATATATAGAGAGAGAATATTTTCCACAGAGCTCTAAAATGGAAAATCAGAATTAAAGATCCTGATAGACAGGAAATTATATAGGTTATTAACGTTGATGAAACTGAACTTGTGAAATCTTGGTATAAGAAATCTTTTATTCAGGAATATGTTTTTTAATTCATTAACTGAAAGGAAACCCATGTCCTCATTAATTTGTAAAATGTCTGTTAAACTACTCTGGAAACTCTAAACATGCCTAGAATTCTTGCCTTACTCTGAATTGGGATAAACACATTCTCAGTAATCGTTCTCTTAATTCAATGTAAGGATATTCTTAATGTTACTGAAATGCATACATACATACATACATTCCTTAAATAAAAATAATTTACAATCTGTTAAAGAGTCAATTCCTCCCATATAGTAAATAAAATTTACAGTTGGCTGTAAGGTCAGTGTATTGAAGGCTGAATCAATTTGAAACTTGAAACAACAAAAATCTTGATTATAGTGCATATAAAAACGACATGGCATCAGATTCAAAAATCTTGCAGTTGTTTGATGGTGCCACACTAAATTCCAAAGCATATATACCAAACCTAGCTTGTTCGAAATTCTTCCAATCGTATTTTCTTTGCTAAATTCTAGGAACTTGTTGTAACTACAATATGGAATTTTTTTTGATGATGCATATATTGAACCTGGGGTGGAATATAGCACAAGAGAAAATGAGTCATAGGTAGGTGGCTTTGCGTCATGGTACAGTTATCATAAATTGTTTGAATGGATTAATTAATTGAATGCTCTGAGCCCAAAAAATATATTGCCATAAAACATTTAAAGCCCAAATCTCAGAAAGCAATCATAATAGGATTTCTTATTATTTATTCAAAGGTTGAAGGTTGACGAGAAATCAGAAATCAATTCCTTTGAATGACATGTACGATTCATCGTCTTCTACAGAAGACAAAAACGATTTGTCGTTTATGTTAAAAGCACTGGGTCTTCATCAACTCACTTAATTAGGCCATTAAGCAATGTCAAAAGCAGCTTAAAAGATAAAAGTACGCATATGAGTTAATTTGGAATCTAATGTACTTTTATTATAAGAAAAGACTCAATTTCAAAAGCAAAAGCTGTAGCATGCCCTTTGTAATTCAACGTATTGTCCGGAAGACATTGATAGAAATTAAATTAATTGTATACGACAACAGCAATAATTATGTAATTCTAAATTGTAAAAAAACTGTGCATATATATCATGCGTGTACGAATAACATGTATGTACTTGAATTTATGTAAACTATTTAATTGATGTATTCAATCTGTAGTTTTAAAAGAAGATAGATTCTCTGATGATATTACTATTGTCACTGTTACAAAAAACTGATTTTAAAAAATAAAATTAATGTGAAAAAACCATTGTTAATTTGTTATATGTATAGGATTAGAAGATTACTTTATTACAAAATTGATAATTTTCTACTATCCATAAAAATTTTATGCTTGTGAATACGTTTTATTTTATATAAAAATTATTGTATTTTTTTGAAGATATTTTACACATAACCTATCTTTTTTATAGTCAGTCAATCATTAAAATTTGAAAACAAAGAGATTGTGGAAGCATAAACTTTTAATCTACTTATCTTATAACGCATTTAGTTTTTTTAACTTAATTCTTAACTATTACGCTAAAAGCACAGAAGTACATTTTGGTGATCCATATTAATAAAATAATAATTTATTTTATTAAAATTCTTTCAATTAAGTTTAGACTTAGATCATAAACCAACAAAAATTAATTAATTAATTTTTTATTTGATACTCACAATAAAACTTAGACCAATAATAAATATAACACCTCTTTAGTTGCTTATTTACTCTAAATTACTAAATGTTTTAATAATTATATTCATACTTATAAATTAAATTTATAAATTAATACTAATATTCAAAAAATAATTTATAAAAGAAACTGCAATCATAAATTTAAATGATCAAACATTACAAACAGTATAAAAAATATTATATTAATAACTTTTATCTCTATAAAAATTACCTCTCTAAATTATTAAAATTTTGATCGTATTATTAAATCCTACTCTTTAATAAATTAAAAAAATTTAATCCATAAATACAAATTCATTACTTACTTAAATTTAAAGTCTATTAAACTTTATATAAATTAAAATTAATAATATTTATTTTATTAAATTTTAATTTATCATGGTCTAAATTAATGAATAACATATACACTAATTCTTTTACTTAAAATCTTTACTTCAATAATCAAGAAAAATTATTTATTAAAAGTAAAAGAATTACAATTTTACAATATAAAATACTTAATTCATAGATAACTGTCAATTATTTTTATTTATAAAGAAGTTGTAATTTATAACTTTCTATATTATCAATTAATTGTCAAATATATAATTCACAGACTTTATAAATAAGACTTAAATAATATATACTTAAATTATATGTAAAATAAAACTTTATTAAATCAAAATAATATTATTACATCGCATGCATTAACAATAATAATAATACTAGCTCCAACTGTCACCGGATTCTTGCAACTTCCAAAAGAGCAAATCTCATATCCTCGTTTGGTTTCCAATGTCTCTTTCTCTTATTGATAAACCAATTATTGATTTGTTTTTGGTCTAAACCAGTTTCCTCTGAGAGTTTCAATTTCTCCTCTTCCTGCAGGAGTATAAAATATATGGATAAAAATTCTCATGTAATAGAAATTTATGCATCAACGTTTCCACGGAAAAAATTTTAAAATCCAGGATATATACCCTGTTCATAGAACTATCCATATATATTCATCATGCTTTATATTTTGTGACGTTCGATAAGGCATAATTTATTGATTACCGTAGGATATGGCCATCTACTGTGTAAATTCCACCAGTTCATTAGTGTATTCCTCGCTTCTTTGGGTAGCTTACCCTTCTTTCTTCTCTTCAAGAATTCATTCTTCAAACTGCTAATATGGCTGCTATACTTGCGCATTAGCACGGCTTTTACATCCATTTCATGACCTGGAGCCACGGGGCAGGAAGAATCTTGACATTCTGATGATTCTTTCTCGCCACCGGCATAGCTTAATTCCTCCTCTGAAGTATCATCTGCTTCATCTGAAAACTCATGGAATCATACAGTTTTTGTTACAAAGGCTTGTACAACATTATTATATTTTTGACAGGAGCCAACATGAAACCAACATGGTTCACCATCGATCACAAAAATCTCTAATATCATGATCTTGTGCCTAGATCAAACCATTTTTCTTCATGTACAACGATTAAGGATCCCTGCATCAATACTCTTTGTGAAGAAATAGGGAATGCAAAAACAAATTTAATCTTCTTTTATCAATCGAATCAACTATCAATCATTCAAATTCTTAATCGTTGTATGTGTTCTTATAAAATCGCAGTTCAGATTTAAGACAGTTGAAATCTTCATTCCTTAGAACAGTTAATTAATAAAGTGAACAAATATTAGTTAGAAAAGAAAATCAAAAGATATATACATCTAACTAGCTTGGGACATTGTCTACGAGATACAGACGCAAACTTCCAATTCTAAAAAAGGGTTGAATCTCCAATATTTAATAGGAAGTCTGAGGACTTGACTGGCGTGGTTTGCAATAATATAAGCGTGCCATTTTTTTCCCACCAACTTTTACTTGATTTCAAAGCGTGAATAAGATGGATGAGACTTGGATATATGAAACTTCAATCAAAACAAAAAAGAGATGAGCTCGTTAAGGTATGCTTGAAATTGAAGTATTTCGACTTTGAAGTTACATTTTATCAAATGTTACAACAGTTATACTTTTAAAAATTAAATAGAACGCAATAATCCCTAGTATATACTTAATTTAATGAGCCAATTTAAATCATGTCAGTAACTCCATTTGCAATTGTTTGCGTTGAGTACTATCGTCCTATTACTCAAACCATATATTGTCCATCACCTTTTTCTGCCACGTGAAATAATCAAACAAAACTCTTGAACTGTATCATCATTGCGTAACATTAACTAACTGATCTCACACTGTAAATCAATAATTCATGGACACAGTCAGCAAATCGCTCATCGTATAAAAATATGTTTAAAAAAAAAAAAAAAAATGATTTGGGAGCAAAAAAGAACATGAAGAAAACACTGTGGACAGACTGGTCTTTTCACCGAAACAAGAACTTTCTTGTCCCATGCACAGTATTAGCAAATTAATTTAAGCGTACTACTAAAAAATAGGAAAAATGAAAAGGTTTAATTGCATACCTGAGCGACAATCCAAAGTTTCTGTAATTAATGTTTCTCCTTTACAAAGATTAGTAAGTTGTGATTCTATGTTGCTAAAGAAAATGGTTGCTTCATCAAAAGGCTTTGATATCTCCTCCTTGTATTTGTGCAGTACTTCAGAGTATGATTCCTTAATTAGAAGAAATAAAAAAGAATTCAATTCACTTCTTTATCCACTAGAGATTCATCTCTCTCTCTCTCTCTCTCTCTCTCTCTCTCTAGATATATATATATATATATTAAAATACTAATTAAAATAAACAAGGAATCTATGCATAAACACAGAGAGAGAGACGACTTTCGATGTATTTTGTATACCATGAATTTATCGAGCTCCGGATCAGCTCCGATTTCACTGCTACAGCTTCGTGTGAGGGTATTTTCTCGACGGATTTCGTCAAAAAGAGAATCCATTTCTGGGGCAGCTCCAATCTTTAGAAACACACACAAAAGAAAAAAAAATATTAGTAGAACGAAAATTTTGATTGAAAGAAGGAAAAAAGAAGAAAACCGTAGAAGAGAAAATATATTGGGAAACCTAAACAGTAGTTGTACCTTTTGGCATTCGATGTGTGCAGATAGTAAATTTGGATAACTAGGATGATTTGCGATCCGCGCCTTAATCAGATCAAAATCAGACATACTTGAACCAGTAGTACTATTGAATTGATCAAGCATGGGATTATGAAATTCACAAGCAGAAGCATTAGGAGGGTAGTTTTCAAGTGAAAATTTTCCGACTCGCATGGCCATATTATCCTTTGAATATGATGAAAGATCAAGTCTGTACAAATCTTCCATGACAAATTCTGCAATTACAACAGCAAATGAGGATCAAGTCTTCAACAATGAAATATCAACTATTTGACTTTGGTTTATGCAACTGAAACTGTAGTGTACATTATGTCCAGTTTCTGCAACAAGCGAAAAGATTAGAGGTATGACTATGGCGTTGTTCTCATATTTTCGAATCCAAGAATCTAGTCTGCAACTGAGTCATTCAACTACTACAAGATGGTAAAACAACTCGCGAGAGATATAGAAACTAACAGAAACCCTAGAGAAGAAAAGGAGAGTCAAGAATACCTAGAGAAATAAGTGACTAAATGACTACCTTGGAGAAAAGCACCTGAAGAAGAAGAGAAGCTGAGAGTGATTTTAACAATACATTTAGTTCAATCAATGAAAAGCTATAACTTGACAAAGACTAGACCTTACACTTTCTTTCTTTACCAAAGAGACCGCGTCTAAGCTGAGCCAATAAACGAGATAAAGAGTGAGAGAGAGCCCTCAATTTTTTCACAGTAAACAGCACGTTCTCATTCGCACGCTCAGAAACAGTAACGATTCGTCGAAGATGATTGATAAAAGTTTTCTGATAAAAATGTTATAAATGTTCCTGCAACCCGTATTTATCGTGTTCAGTGTCTATTTCTATTATATATAATTCATCGTCACTGTACAACCCCTATGCCCCCATTCGACATTTTTTTGGTCAATGCCACTGTCCAAATGATATATAGATCCCTCCTCATCGTAACGCAACGCAGATTATACTGGTACAGTAGTATCCTACACTGTCTTTCTCTTCTTATATTTACATTCTCATTTCTAACCCAATCTGATTATTATTATTTATCTTTCTCTCATTTTTCGTTCTTTAATTTGAGTAAAAGTACAACAAAACTAGTATAACTTTACGATTCAACAACACGCACACACACTAAAGTGTCATAGCTTCATGTAAATATTACAGTGTTGACCAATGAAACCCCAAATATACACACGCACGCATACTAGAGTGTCGTAGTTTCGTGAAAATATTACAGTGTTTATCAATGGATTATTCGAACTTTGAAAAACCGACCCCACTTCAAAAAAAAAAAATCTAAAACGCTTGCTTTAGCTCTATAATTTCCATAAAAGATGACTAAATCCCAAGTCTTTGTGTAAAAAGAACAGTGATGATATAGATTGTGTAGCTTTAATTTATAGCAAATTAACACTTTTCCCCCTTAAATTATAATGACTTTCCAATGAAACAAAACAAAATCGTCAAGGAACCAATAATATAGTAAATATGTTTCAATCAATGGTATCTCTAAAGTGAGAAAAGGTAATTAGGGCAAACCTGGAATTGACCAATGAGGTTTCTCTTGCGTTACTAAGTGGCTTCTAATTATTATATCATACATTTGTGCTGAATAAAAAACCAGCAAAGAGAATAATTTAATTATTATTTAAGTGGAAATAGGTTTTAAAATTACAGATTATGATTCAGACAAGATAATGAGAGTTTTCCGTACCTTTTGGGATGTAATTATGTGCTTTTTGTTAATTAGAGAACATAAGAGAGAAAATCTTCTGAGAGAGTATATAGATGGAGCATAGATAAAGTGATTTTGCGATAAATAATGTTCAAAAGTGCTCTTATGAAGAGCATAAATGCAAACCCACACGGTCCCACACGGTTTTGAGTTGCAATATTCTTTTATCATCCTGGCTAGCATATCAAAATTAATCTAGGGATTTAAAAATTTATTTGTTCTCTCGATTCTTTCTTTGTCTTAAAGATAACTTCTAAAATCAATTGCTTCACTTATTTTATGCAACACTTTGGGTAGAAATTATGTTTTTGTAAGAACAAAAAATTTAAAGTATCCTTTTATTAAATAAACTCATAGTAATCTCATCTTTAGTCTTATAAAAATCTTTTAATATTTGCGTATTTTTATTTATATAAATAGATTTTTTTTATTTATTAACTATCAATTGCATATTTTGCATTTGGTGAGCTAAATATTTTCAATTAACACCAAATCCTAATTCTTTGTAATTTACTGCATAATTGCTGAACACAGAACACTTACCGCAAATGCTTTTGATTTTCATGATCTGCATCCCGAACCATTATTTCTGTTCTTTGAAGTCATGCCAATCCACTTATGGCGATGTTATGAACATTGCCCAAACACAAAGACAGTTTTTATCTAGCATTTAGCATTTCCATCGTTGATCAAAAAGCTCGGGGGAATCCAAAAGTTAAAATAACTTGGGAATTCGTCCTACCACATGTTGAAGAAGAGAGAGAGGATAGAACACCAGAATGTGACCCCATATAGAACACAATTAATATTGCCTTAAAGAGTCGAGACATTTAGGAGATAGTTTGGATTTTACAGAAACATCCACAAAATAGTTTGGATTTTACATAAACATCCACCAAGCCTTTCGGCTGATTATGACTTTACAATGCTTATGGCTCAGGCAATGGTTTCGCGCTTAGTTTTTGCTCGCCCCACCATATCATAGACACACTCCTTTCTGTTATGTCAAAAGGTTAATTTGCTAGTGATTTTCTATTCCAAATAAAATGTTAGTAAATTAATTAACAGGGTTAAGAGTATATTTATTATTATAAATTTTTATTTAGTTTTAAAAGCAAAATTATAGACCTTCAATTTTTAAACAAGGGTAAAATTATGACAATAGTGGTCGAATCCCAAACATGTTCCGAGAGCTTGACAAAACTTATCTACATCAAGCTAGGTTGTGTGGGGTGTGGTAGAATGTTTGGTTTGCTGGATTGCGATTCTCTAGTCTTCTTTCTCCTTCCATTAAACAAGTGAAATGATAGATGAACGTGTTAATGGTCTGTACAAATTGTGATGCGTCTTGTGCCCAGTACAATGGGTCAATACATAAGCGAAGTGGGGATTTTGGGTCTTTTTCGTATTAGATAATTTTGGAGCCTCGCTCATAGAATATGACAAACCAATTATATTTGCTTTGACTAAAGAATACTCCTATGATAATATAGTAACGAAAGAAGATAGCGTTCAAACAGTGTAAAAATAAATGAAAATTACATTGATTCATTGAATTGAAGGGTCTCAATGCAATCAAAGGATATAGGGATAAGATTTCCCGCATTATCATATGTAACACTCATAATGTGAGACCACATGAAACCATACATTCTCTTCATCCTTTACTTTGGCTTCAAATACAGAGTTTTGGAAACATGTTCCTCATTCCATTCAATAGCACATAGAGCTTATATTTAGAATTGAATTATTATGACCTTTTAATCACTGCATTGTAAAACTATTTAATGACATCAACTTATAGTGAGTCTTACCGATGTTTTTAACAACATTCAGTATCTTTAGCTTCCATTCTACAACAATTATGGGATCAAAACCACAACACCTCAAATCTCAAATATATCATAACGGTCACTCATCAACTGCCAAGTAAAAGGAAGTGCTGGAATGAAATGAGATTTTTGTAATTTGCTAAAACAGAAATTAATTGGGCAATAAAAGCTTTTAATATAAATCTTATGCCAGTATTTGTTCATTTACACTATCATAATGGTTTATGCAACACGTGAATATCAAATCATACAAACGTTGATAATCTGGCATTTCCTCCGGTTTCAAATACGCATCTGATAACCAATTTGTACTTGAAGCCGAAACTATAGTTTTGGGTTTCCGTATCACTGCGGTTAAACTTTCTGACAGAATGATCTGATTAGAAAGCTAAAACCAAAACCTTTAGACAGGAAAGCTACCTGGTTTGATTTTCACTTATCTGCAGCAGTTTTTACTGGCTGACGAACCTTGTGAGGATTCATGATGACACCATCTATCGACCATAATCTTTAGCTTCTTGTGCACTCATGAAGAAACCACGGTCAGTATCGTGTTTGATCTTCTCTAGAGTTGAACAGTTTGGTAAGAGAGAGATCCATTCAAATTTGCCTTGTGATGTAGCATCTCGTTTGCCTGGAAGCAAATTGTAATTGAAATATTGTTTATGCTGAATATAGAAAAGAAAAAATTGTTGTGTGTGAAGGAGAAGAAGCAACATATAAATATATATTCTGGTATAATGAATTCTAATAACTTTCAGCATCCAGTACAACTAGTGAGTTTAACATACACTTTCATACCTGAGAACATTAGCTGCAGCCCTCAACCCATAATCTGGGATCAAATAAATATCGGAAAGCTAAACACTAGCAGATTCTCATGTTTTCCTTTTCTTAACTAGTAAAATCTAAACCATTTGAGAATCCGTACGTGAGAATGTAGTCAGCCTTGCTTATCTCTATTGTTCAATCCAATGAGCCAATCAGGTTCTATAGCCTAACAAGCAAAACACAAATAATGCTAAGCATGACTTGGAATAATTAAAATCTTAATTTACACCCAGCAAGGGAAATAAAATGTATACACTAACGTTCCCTAAATGAAAACCTGATTTTGTGTATACCTGGATGCCAACATCACTCTGCCCTCCTTGTACTCCACCAAGAGGCTGATGGATCATTATCCTTAAGTTCACAAAGCTATATATTTTTCCTTCATAGTTTGATACGAAAATTACCAAGAAGGAAACCAAATAGAGAATTCACATAGTTAGAACAAGTGTGAAAGTAAGAATCGCATGAAACCAAATGAGCAACAAAAACATGGGCCAAGCACACAAAAGCTTACCTTTGGTGCTAGCACAAAGCAGAACCCCATACTGTATGAAAAAGCAAAATAGTAGAAAGATAAGCAATAGTCATTGCTGGTAATTTGATTCCAGAATTTTAAAGGTGAGCTGCAGCAGAAAAATAATGAAGGCTAATTATATTTACCTGGCCACCAGTCCAACACATTCAGTGGGAACATCAGGTCGTATGTGTCTGATGGTATCAAAAATGGCCATACCAGCTGTTACAGATACTCCCGGAGAGTTCACATACATGATAATATCCTGTTCAGCAGATAAGCTGTTCATTAATTGGGGAAACATAAAGATGCATACTCAAACTTTCAGTGAGAAAGGTATTGAAAATTTTTAGGCAAAAAAATATGCAAGAGTATGATGTAGAAGATTGTTCATAATGTTTTTCTTATAATAACGTAAGATTAGCACGCAAATTCTTCTGATATATATTTACTGCAGGCAATGGGATATTATGGAAAAAGAAAAATATCCATTGTTTTGAATTTCAGTTGCAATAAGATGGAATAAAATCTTTTTTTTAATCATCATAAATCCATGCAAAGCAAGGCACGTACCTTGTTTGGGTCCACAGCATCAAGTTAGAGGAGTTGAGACACGATAATTTTAGCCATATCATCAACTGGTCCTCCACAACTGATAATCCTGTAAAATTTCAATGATACACTAGTCAATTAAATTTTGGTAGCATTGGGATTTTAAAATTCAAACAATATCAATTAGAGCAAAAGAAATGCCCAATCCTTACGTGTTGAAAGAGCTGGCTGAGTACAGTTTGGAACAGCCCGTGCAACATTGAGGAAGGACCCTGGTCTCCTTGTGCATAGACATGAATATATGGAGAAGATGGAATTTCCAGATCATTTCTGTAAGACTAAAATTAAACCAAGTTTAACACTTGCTAACAATCAATCCCAAATTACCCCAACTCCCTTTTTCCTATCGACCAAATAGAATGTTAGTTAACTCACAAAAATAAAACAAAGTAAACAAAGTTTAGCACTTGCTAACAATCAATCCCAAATTACCACAACTCCCTTTTTCCTATCGACCAAATAGAATGTTAGTTAACTCACAAAAATGAAACAATAACAGTGTCATTCCCGTAAAGAAATTTCCTTGCCCCTAGCATTGCATACAAAATCTCAAACCTCCAACCATGCATGGTCAGCTGGAGGCTAGATATTTGAATATACGACAATATGATCGGCTTTACATTCACATTTTCAATTATTTCCATTTGGTTCCCTTCAATTTTAACGGCAGCCAAACATCTTATACATTCAATAATATAAACTACTAACACATATACACCTCAAAATTCACACAAAACGTTACCTTATTGACCAAATTCCTTTCCAATTACTCTCATACTCATCAATAGTTGAATAACCACTTAAATACCCAGCGTTCCCTTTAGGACTACATTTTCTTTGTTTACCTCTTGATACTGTTGCTTTCCTGCAAATAAAAATTAAAAAAAATTAAAATAAACCCATCCAATTCAAATTTTATTTTATTTCTAAATATCCATATACTCGTTTATTAACAAACAACAATTAACCAATAAATATTTCATCTATTTTTTCTTTTCTCTTCAAAGTTATAACATCCACTAAAAATTACACTCAACGCTAGAATCTCTTTTGTTTCCTTTAATCTTTTCTACTCCTTCGCTGTATTTTCTAAGCTTCTGCAGCCAAACAGAACATAAGAAAGTGAAACACTTGATCCCAAACATTCAAGGGTACATTTTTTTTCCTCTTTTTCACCAACCGAAGCTTAAAGGCTTCTTTTTTGCTTCAGATTCATTAATAAATAGCAAACATAAGAAAATTTTTCTTCCATTCCTTTATTTTTATTGGAAACCAAAACACAGCACAAATGAAACCACAGAAAAAAAAAAAAAAAAAAAAAAAAAAAAAAAATTTAAGAGGACGGAAGCGGAGAGAGTGAGAGTGACTGCAGATAGAGAATGCAAAGTGATTGCGGGGAGTGCCAAACACGGCAGTAGAAGATAATATTGCAGCCGCGATTGGGTCATCAGAAAATGTTCTACATATCGACCTGAAAGTTTTAATTGAGTTTTTGGTCGAGAGTTAACGGAACGGAACGGAACAGATCCTTCGAGTTTAATGTCAGCATTTTATTATGTAACACGTTTCCTTTGTTGATTCACTGTGGGCGGGCGCATAAAAGACTACCGTGTACTCCACTCATTTTCAAGATTTCCAAGTACAAATATAAAGAGTATTTATGTCAAAGTAATTTTTTTTTGACGTGTCAACTCCAATTTTATTTATAATATAATGTTTCAAAAGCCAGTCAATTTTTTAAAAAATATTAATTAAACAAAAACCGTACCCTCAATCAAAGCGGGTTCCCTTATACCAATTTAAAATATTTTATAAAAATCACTCGAAGACACTAATAAAGTTGTTTAAAAAGTTAAATATTTTAACGAATATAAAATAAATTCAATTCAATTAATAAAATTAAAAAATATATATGAAAGAAAAAGTGAAAATCCTACTCACATTCCAAAGGGAAGTGTTTTTTTTTGTTTTTTTTTAATGATTATATACTATTAGAAAACAAAACAAAATAAAAAACAAATTAAGGAGAGTGAAAAGAAGAGGAATATCATTGTCCTAAAGCCAACTACTGAATATTTTGGAGCATAGAATACTACTACAAGGATTAAAATGCAAGCTCTGAAAAGTTTTCCAACTTCAAATCAAATGTCAGCCTACAAGTTCTAAAGCAATTCCTAAGATTTTACAAGATCGACAATAGACAAATTATGCATGCCAGCTTCTCTTCTTTTAACACCCAGCTGCTTTCAGGAATTTGTCAAAAGGGCTTGCAGGCGGCAGCTTCATTGCCATGGATGGATTCTGCAGTATCACACCTTGAGCAGGCTCGTCACAGTTCATTATCTGTGTTAAACAGGAAAAGAATAGTTACTATCAAGGACTAAAGGATTATATGAATTTTTTTGGTTATGCATATTGTAGAACCAAAATATAGGAATTTAAGGGGACTGATGCCTGTGAAAAGGTTTACCTTCTTGAGGGCCAAGTATCCAAACGCTGGTGAAAATGTACCAGTAGCTCTGGAGTATTGATTTTCATGGACTAGCCAATTGGAAAGCCTCTTCCTTGTGCCCGAGCCAAGAGCTTCACAATGCCCAGCCATGGTGTTGTATGGGAATTGTGACGTTGAGATAGTTGATCCTGCTACTTGACCAGCAACCTCAAGTGCCTGGAAATACGTACATTGATGTTGGTTACATCAATTGCTTTTGCAACAAAAAATTTAAAACATCTAATGTAAAAGTTGGAACCTCTTAACATATACTTGAAGCTAACGTAAATTTCGAAATTTCAAAAGTCGAAACACATACTATTAACTAGAGACGTTTAACACAAAAGTTAAAATATTTGAGTGAAAAATTTAAAATGATATGCGTCATGTCCAGGAAGGGAAGAGATTACCGATTCCATGAGCTCTCCAATGCTGATAATGGGGGAGACTGAAGGAGATGGAGGCACTCTGGTAATGAAACTGAAGAGGTCGGCAACAGATGCGTGACTTACGGTATCAACCTCAAGCAATGAATTCGTTGCAATATCCTGCAACACAAACAATTATTAACCATCATTGCCATCATCTCAGTCTCTTTATTTGCCAAAAACAAACAAACATACTTTTCCCAATTCACATCAACCATACGAGCATATAAAAATTACTAAGAGTACCTCATCAAATGACAGTGATTCTTTGGAATGGGAAATCATATGATCATTGTCCCTGGAAAGTATTGATTGTGGGCCAAACATGAATGTATCGTCTGGAGTGAATGGATCTGACAGTTGCTTTGCCAGGTCATCTGCCCCCGCCTTAAAAATGTAAAAGTGAATCGTTAGGAAGAGAATTAAAAAGAAGGATTGAAGTGGGTGGAGAGAATCTCATCAAAAGCGGCCGTACCTCAATGATGGTAGACAAATTCTGAACCACGATGTCCAATATGGTCTTGTCAGATTCACATATCTTGCTCCGTATCTCAAAGAGTATCGATGCAGCCTGTTGATTGTCAGGAAAAGATCTATATTCTTTCACATCTACCTGAGACCTTACATATACTTGAAGGTCATCACCAATGCTTAGATAAGGATCAACCTGTTTCAATGAAAATTAAATTTTATCAAAATATTTATAGTAAATTTGCACTGGAAGAACTGTTTTCATCTCTGCCAGTAGAGCATCAGTATGCAGAAAGAAAAATAACATTTAGAAAAAAGCGAACAGCACTCACATCATTAGGAATTAAGGTCTTCATCAAATCATTCAAATGAGGCATATTATATAGTTTAGCCACAAACATCAACACGCTTGTTGATAGTACAAGGATTGTTCTCTGGCAAGCAGAATGCAACATCCCTGACAAGGGTTGCAATCTATTACCAACAAATTTTGTATTTTTTAAAGTTTGTTAGTTAAGAAGAAGACATTATACCATTGTTGGGATCCAAGGATATATTCCTGAGGGATAAAGGAAGGATGAAAACAAGCATATGTACGTTGAAAAGTTTACCTTCAAGCGCAATGAAATAAGTGTTAAGCTGAAAGAATGAGCTATGGCTTCAAAATTTGAAGGTAAATTATCTGGAAGGGTTGCTTGTATCCAGAATGAAGAAAGCAATTGCATTATTTGATCCTCACTGAATTTCATGACATATGGTTCCTGGACAATGAATAAACAAGATTTATTGTATTAACTAGGCAAGACAGAATTAAACTACATAACGGCTAAAACCGGAATCAAACATTTGAAAATGAGCATATTGCGTACTGCATCAGCCAAGTAGGTGAGTCCAGCTGTCCTGTCAATAATAGAACTTAATTTGTAAAAATGAGGAGAAGTCTTGTGGGCACAGCCCTGTTTAAAGTGTTCTTCCGTAGAGTCCCTTCCTCTAATATCATCGTGAACGCTTTGTTCTTTCTTGGGCATTTCGACACCATGCAGTAGCCGAACGCCATTTTTGTGGTTCATGGAGATAACCAGATCTCAGAGAAGCAACTCCATGGTGCTGATTAATAGAACTAGAAATGAGAAGAGCGGAAAATATCTGGCGTGCTCCAGCACGTGTCTCAACATTTGGATGCAGCATTGCTTTCAAAATTTGGACAAGTGCTTCTGGAAACACCTACAGGAAAATTTATAATTAGCAAACCAAGCAGCAACTCAGGACATTCAAAGAGGAATGAATAAACAATAAGAAAATGGTTCTCTCCAATGAAAACTTCCAAAATGTAGGGCTCCAAGTCTAACAAGTGGATTGCATGATTTCTCTGAAGAAGTTAAAAGTGGTCAATTTAGAAGCCAATAACAACTGGATATCCTTCGAACAATTTTGTATTGTAGTATTTGCAAGATATTTTGAACCCAAAATGAAGAGATAAGATCATAGGAGTTTTGATCATAATGTTTTGATTCTTGTGTCATACCTAATGTTGAACTCACCTCACCTGCTGTAAACAAGATGACATTGATGCCAACGAAATCACGAGCAAGAATCATCAATGATCCAATGGTGGCTCGAGCAACAACTCCAGGAGATGGCAGCTTTTCCAGTGCTAGTGCCATCATATCCAATAATGGACGTGTATCACCAATCTAGTCAAAGTCAATGTGAATTCGAGTAAATTACAAAGCAAAAGGCATCAAAACATGTACAATAAGATTTCAAATTACCCCTTTAGCTATTTCAAGTAAGCAATCTTCAACAGAATTCTGGAGTCTCATATTCAAGGTCGACTCCTGCTCCCCTACTGATTCTAATGCGGTTTGAAAGCTTTTTCTCAAATGCCTGCACAGGTCACTCACAAAACCAATTTCTGCCAGCACTGCACCTGATCTAATTTGCCTAGCTAAAGCTGATGCAACTTGTATTACACAAGATTTGAGCTCAGGATCGTGCACAACGTTTTTGTGGTCCAGATGGTGCATCACAGCTGCTAAAATGAACTCCTGATTCCCTCAAATCAGAAGTGACATTAGCAAGGGACACACATCAAAAATGACAAAAGGCTATATTTCAAATTTGACAGTGTGTAGACTTTGCAAGAACTAAAAGATAAGTTGCCCTACCTGAAGTCGCCATCCAGTAGGACATATCAGACAGAACAATCAGGGCCAACCCCCGCCGAGGACTCCAGTGCCGTCTAGAATCAAAGTATACAAACATCGGATCTAATATTCGGCGCATAGTTGTACTCTCTTTAGCCAGTTCAACCATTCTCTGACTACAAATTTGTGCCCACACTTTAGGTGTCTCCACCTCTTCTCTGTAATAAAAAATATCAAGCAATTAGAAAAGTGGATATAAATTCAAAACGAATTCCAAGACAAGTC
>JAWDEX010000009.1:171945-186558 GCA_035221805.1 Trichilia hirta | reverse complement strand
AGCTTCACTATTTGGTATTCTTCTGTCTAAATATGATCCAGTGACTTGCTTGAAGTTTGCTGCTGGTGCAATGATTTGGTCCTTGCCTGTTATGGTATTTGCTTTTGTTCTTGCTCTGTTTGTCTTTCTGGTTCATGAAATAAGGTCCTCTTTCAGTTTTGCTGACATGGTTTCTCAGATTATTCTTGCATGGTTCACCAACAAATTTTCTGCTGGAGTTCTTGACTGTGCTAAATGTTCACAAAGCTGTTGTAAAACGTCAAATGGAGGGCCGATGCCTGATGTGGACACCATGGGTAGAGCTTATTGGTTTAAACACTTTTTTTCAAATGGTTAAGCTTGTAATGCTGTATTTAACAGTTTCATCTTCCTTATCAGCAGTTGACGTAGGTATTGAAGCTATCAAACTTGGGTGGAAGGAATACATGCAACAGCCAGTTCTTCCTGCAAGCCTAGCATATGTGCTCCTCTACTTGAATGTCATTCTTACACCAGGCAGTTTGATGACAGCATTTTTGACACAGAGAGGTATTTTTCAAACTCTTTTGCCCATTCACCAGTGGATATAGTTTTATGTACAAGCCAAGGCAAGAAGAGGGGATTGGCCTGCCTGCACATAACTGCTTTTTACAATTTTTGTTTTTCCTCTTATTCCCCTTTGAAGTTTTTAATTAGAATCGATGAAGAGCTATATATTTCTCTTTAACCTTGCTCTAGCTCTGTCTTTTATCAAAAATTTTATTTTGAATTGGAGATATTTTGCGGCATTTTTAACAGGTCTGAATCCATCGATCATTGGAGGATTTAGTGGGATGTGTGCTTTTATGGGTGTTGCAGCAACATTTTTATCTGCATACATAGTTCGGCATTTTGGCATTTTGAAGGTGGTTTCTTATGTTTGTCTTTCTTGTTACCAGTCTAGAAGAATGTATGATTTTGGACATAGTACTTACTGATATGTTGTGCGTGTGCATGTTTTCTTCATTTTACCAGGCAGGAGCAGTTGGATTGATATTCCAGGCTTCACTTCTGACCATGGCAGTTGCTGTGTACTTTGGTGGATCTTTATCCCAGCAGAGTCCTCTTCTTTTCTTCTTGTGCTTGATTGTGAGAATCATTCACTTTTTTTGTCCATATTTGTAAATGGCAATTTTGGCAGACCTCAAATAAAATATGACCCTCTCCTGGTTGCAGGTGTTCTCAAGGTTGGGACATATGTCATATGATATTGTGGGAGCACAAATCCTTCAAACTGGTATCCCATCATCCAAAGCAAATCTCATTGGGACAACAGAGATTTCAGTAGCAAGTTTCGCCGAGTTTGTAATGCTTGGAGTTGCAATAATTGCAAATGATGTTTCCCATTTTGGATATTTGGTAACTCTGTCACTTTTATCAGTAGTTGGAGCAGCATGGATGTTCTGCCAATGGTTATCAAATCCAACAGATGAGCAAAGAAGTCTATTTTCTTTTGATCATCCATCTTAAATATATTGATGTAAGAATCTGTTTCTATTTGTTTTCTTTCAATTCTCTTTTAGTTCACCATCTTAAAGAATAGTTTTGAACCTCATACGTTGTTGCATTTGGGTGAGAAGTTTGCATTGTAGGATCTTAGTTCCTGTGATACGTTCAATGTCTCCAACGTATTTTCTTCTCCTCTTATCCCAGTTGACTGTCTCTGCAATGCAAGGGTCATTTGATGTAATTGGGAGCTAAGATAGATCTATTTATATACTTCAATGTAGCTTGAGGTATATTTTATCCACTCAAGAGTTGATTGTGGCTTCATTGTTAAGTTTGTAACATGCTACCTCTGTATAAACCCAAGATAGGCGACACGGTTGAAGCAGATTCTTTTTACACCAATGTTCCGCCCTGTACAAACCTATAGAGAAATCTGTAAGGTATTGCCTAATAATTAAAAATTTTCCCCGGAAACCAATTTGTTTCTGCTACTGAATTCCTTGGTTTGTAAACTGGGATTGTGTTAAAAGATTTCTTGGTTATGGCTATGTCCATTCAACTGCATGATAAGAGTTTTCTAACTTGGTTTATTGTAATTCCCAACTTGTGGTTCACTTTTGAAAATCTTGAAAAATGTAACGAAAGGTTGAGAAAAATGAAAAAGGAGTTGATATAGTCTTGAATTCGATGTTGAAACGTAGAAAAGATTGTTGTTGCACTTTGCAGCTGCGTTTATTGGATTCTGCAAACAACAATGACAACTAACAACAGCAGTTCCAGTGACAAGTCCTTAACCGCACGTACCCGTTACACTGCCTGCTCTATGGCGCGCAAAAAAAGCAGCATTTCTACACAACATCATCCATCAAAATCATTTTATTTTATTTTGGCCCTCAGTGTTCTAAAAATATCACTTCAGTCATTATTTAGCCGCACGTACCCCACTGCCTGCTCTATGGCGTGCAAAAAAAGCAGTATTTCTACACAACATCATCCATCAAAATCATTTTATTTTATTTTAGCCCTCAGTGTTCTAAACATATCACTTTGGTCATTATTTAACACATAGACATCGATTTGAATTTTAAATTTTTACCATAATCAAGATTGGGTGACTTATGTTATTGTATTTTTTATTTTAAAGTGAATTTTTTAGTAGTACTATCGTAATATTTGTTTGGGTGATTTGAATAATAAAAATTATGAATTTTTTATTTCTTTTAAGAGTAATTTTATTCATTTTTTCTAACGGATCATCTCAATTTATTATTAATATCTAAATATATTTTTTAGTATTGTAAAATTTTTTCTACTTATTTACATTGTTGGTATAGTCTAACTAAATTATAAAAGAGAATGATTTACTCCTTTATTGGGGGGAATTGACCCCAGTATATAGATATATTAATATACCGTGTAATATAAATTTAAAATATTTATGTATCGAATAACGTAAATTTTAAAATTTAATTTTAAGTTTATATTATTTAGTATATAAGTGTTTTTAATTTGCGTTGAATAGTACATTAGCAAATAGATGTGCCAATGAATAATAGCCAAACCCGTGTTTTATACTTCGTTTTTTAAAAACTAGGTGTACCATATGATTACTCCCAAAAAAGTGATGGATTTAAGTTATGTTTGACAATGGACTCCTTGAAATGTGGTGTCATAAAATGATGACGAATTCCTGTGGAAGGTGTCTCTTCTAATCTTTCCATTGAAAAAAACTTGGTTTCAAGTTACAAAGTCTGTGCCGTGCACCAAGGAAGCTACAGTCCGACATCAGCCGCTGCCGCCATTGCCCATTGGAAGAACCTCCCGCTTTTGTTCCGTATTTTTCTCACCAGAATCATATTCATTATACATATCGTATCCACTTTCGTTTTTATTTTTCTTGGACAGGATCAAATTGAAATTGCTTGATATTCTTTCTTTTCTTTCTTTCAGTAAATTTCATTGCATGGATGGGGAGATATTCGGTGGGGTCTTTTTCCTTGGAGAAAAAGGACGAGTGAGTTTTTGTTCCAAGGAAAAAACACAAGCTTGTAAATTATAATGTTAGCTTTCCTTCTCCCTGTTCCATCTGCATGCTACTTACATGACCTAACTAACAAACACGTCATACCATTTGGAAGCATAAATTATTAAATTTACATCAACATGATACACATACGTAATGTAAAAAGTAAGGGCGGACAGAAATTTGAGATGAATTTGTCAAAGAAATTTGAAAAACAATTTCATTTCCCGAAACTAAAAAATGAAGAATTTCGCACAGCACAAAGCTCCCCACTTTTCCTCCAATAAACAGGCACCCCCTTGGAGACTTGACATTTCATTATAGTTCAACATAATCAAGAGCCCTTCTTGAAATGGAGTGAGTAAGTGAGAAAAAAGGTTTCCTTTCCTTACCATCAACCCCAATATCATGTTAACAAAGAAGAATGAGTTTTTTCCTTTCCAAAATGAAAAGACAAAAGAAGAAAGAAAAGAGAGAGAGAAAGCAAAACTCTTGCTCGAATCAATGCTATGCTGTCAAATAAAATTTCCCAGATGATGACCTTTCCATCATTTCAACAATACAATGCCCCCCATACGCACACTTCATCGTTTTCAGTATGACATTCGTGAAAAATAAGGAGAACCACGACATATTTATGAAATACCACTTCAACAACTCTCTCTCTCTCCAGTCATTTTTCCATGATCTTATCTCACTACTTATAGAATATATATTGATTTGTAAATTGACTCATATTTTATAGGAGAAATTAATGACAGTAGACGAAATATAGCGTAGCTCACTACGCCTCAAAGAGTATTTAACTTTTGTGTGCGTCGGTTAATAACTCGAGGTGCAAGGGGCCAGGTCCCTGCAGTACGGTAAAAAGTTATCTCTGTAATTATTCTCATAGGGTGAATAATATAGGCATATTGCTAAATCACGTAAAATTCGTGGTATCTCTGTGGGTTTGATTTATTATTGGCAATTATTTTCATTGTTTGCCGAACATATTGTTACCGTTATCTAAGATTAGTTCTGTTTCGGAAATAGAAAAGTAAAAAAGAGCATTTTTTTAAATGAATAAGAAGATCAATATGGTAAAAAAAAAAAAAAAAAAGAAAGTTGTTTTCACCATACAACACAAGTTTCTGTCGATGTTTGTTGCCACAGCGACCGAGCTCGAAAGCTCCTATCTTTTCATGTCCGTTGACACGGATAGTTGATTTATCGCTTGGCTTGTTCATCCTTCCCTTTCCTTTCCGTTGACCCCCTCTGTCGTTTCTGTTGCTTCTTCATCTTGTCAAGCACTGCATTTTTTATGTTGAACCAGAGTTTGAGCTTTCCGAAAAACTTAAAAAGAGAGATACAGAGAGAGAGAAAAAACATATGCTTCTTTGAGATTGGGAAGTGAAACTACAAAGAAAGCGGCAATGTGGCTTTATCCGAAAGTTTTTGGATTTATTAATGCTTCTTATAGATGGGGACCATTCTGCTTGCTATATCATGGAATTGTTTACCTTTGGGGTATGTATAATTTCGTAAAACCATGAACTTTGAATTAATGCTTACCTTCTTAATTTCCAGAGTTAAATTGTTGCTTTCTTGATGGTCTTATGTTAATTTAAGAGAATGGCTCCATCAGCATGAGTGGGGAGAATCAGTTGCAAGATAGGTTTCTTTTAAGGGTCCTATAATTCTTATTTGATAGTAAAAAAAAAAAAGAAAAAAAAACAACTTGTTAATTATTCTATGCCTGATGATACGCCTTTTTTTTTCGTAGGTTTATTATTGCAAAGAAGATGGAAGTCTGTCCATATCAATCCCTTCTATTTGAGGTCCCGTTCCAAGAGGAAGTTTCAGACTACCCGTTCCAAGAAAAAATTACGCTAGGTTATGTCGTCAAGCCCAAAACCTCAACCAGCAGTTTACAGCAATCAGTTGCTCTGTGACAACAACATCATTAGACTAAACAACTCCTTGTAAGGGCCCATTATATTTTTCTTTCTCACATTTATTATATAAATACTCTATATCGTATTCAGTAGGATGAAACTGTCAGTTACAAGGAATGAAAGAAACAGATATTCTTCTTCATTTTATGAAGTACAATTTACTTTCAAAAAATTACTATACATTTATTTGAAATATAACTGATCAATAGTAATAAACACATATACTAAGATTTGTCGATAATATTATTCGCTGAAATATAACTTATCAATTGTAACAAATACTTATTCTAATACTTGTCAATAATATTATTTATGTAAATATAATTTCATCCTAATAAATTACTATTTATTTTTTTAAAAATATAGTTTGTCAATTATAATAAACACTTGTCCTAATACTTGTCACTAATATTATAAATATAATTTATTTTTAATAAATTATTATACATTTCTTTAAAATATAGTTTATCAAATATAACAAATACTTGTCTTAATACTTATTAACAATATTGTTTACTGAAATATAATTTACTAATTGTAACAAATACCTATCCCAACAATTATCAACAATATTATCTACCGAAATATAGCTTACCAATTATAATAAACACATATCCCATCAATACTTGTCAATAATATTTTTTGTGTAAGTATAATTTACTTCCAATAAACTATTATACATTTCTTTGAAAGATAGCTTACCAGTTGTGACAAACAGCTATCCTAATATTTGTTGACAATATTGTTCACTGAACTATAGCTTACCAATTATAACAAACACCTGTCCCAATATTTATTATCTACTAAATTATAGCTTACTAATTATAACAAACAACTGTTTTAACACTTATTGTCTGCTAAAATATAGCTTACTAATTATAACAAACATCTGTTCTAACACTTGTCAATAATATTATCCACTAAAATATAACTTATCAATTATAAGAAATTCTTATTCTAGCACTTATTGTCCACTGAAATATAGCTTACCAACATTTATTGTCTGCTAAAATATACCTTACCAATTGTAACAAATATTTGTCCCAACATTTGTAATAAACATCTGTCCTAACACTTATTAACAATATTGTCCTCTAAAATATATTTTACCAATTATAACAAATACCTATCCTAACACTTATTGTCCGCTAAAATGTAACTTACCAATACATATTATTCGCTGAAATATAGTTTATCAATTGTAATAAATATTTGTCCCAATACTTATTAGCAATATAGCTTACCAAATTTAACAAACACTTGTCCTAACACTTATCAACAATATAGCTTACTAATTCTAACAAAGACTTGTCCCAACACTACTTCTTAATAATATTATTTACATAAGTATAATTTACTTCCAATAAACTGCTATACATTTCTTTAAAATATAGCTTATTAATTGTAACAAACACTTATTTTAACACTTGTCAACAATATTGTTTACTGAAATATAGCTTACCAATTATAACAAACATCTATCCCAACACTTGTCAATAATATAACATACCAATTATAACAAAATACCTGTCCCAACACTACTTGCTAATAATATTATTTGCATAAGTACAATTTACTTCCAATAAACTATTATACATTTCTTTGAAATATAGTGTACTAATTGTAACAAATATTTGTCTTAACACTTATCAACAATATTGTCCACTGAAATATATCTTATCAATTATAACAAATACATGTCCCAACACTTATTGTTTGCTGAAATATAATTTACCAATTGTAACAAACACATATCATAACACTTATTATCTATTGAAATATAGCTTACCAACACTTATTGTCAGTTAAAATATAACTTACTAATTATAATAAACACCTATCTTAATACTGTCAATAATATTATCCGCTGAAATATAACTTATCAATTATAACAAATATTTATCCCAACACTTATTGTTCGTTGAATTATAGCTTACCAACACTTATTATTTGCAAAAATATAGCTTATCAATTGTAACTAACACTTGTCCTAATATTTGTAATAAATACATATCCAACACTTATCAATAATATTGTCCGTTAAAATATAGTTTACTAATTGTAATAAATACCTATCCCAACACTTATTGTCCGTTAAAATATGGTTTATCAATTGTAATAAACATCTATCCCAAGACTTGTTAGCAATATAGCTTACTAATTATAATAAACACTTATCCCAACACTTCTCCACAATATAACTTACCAATTGTAACAAAGCTTACCAATTATAACAAACACTTACCCCAATACTTGTCAACAATATAGTTTATCAATTGTAACAAACACTTGTCCCAACACTTATTAATAATATAGCTTACCAATTATAACAAACACTTGTTCTAATATTTATCAATAATATTATCTATTTAGCACCTCTCTCAACACTTGTCAATAATTTTACCCAAATTTTTATGATTTCATAATTTTATTCTTGATAATAAGTCACACTTATTTTAAAAGATTTTGTTGATAATTTGGGACTAATATTCACATATATAATTTAGTAATTTTTTTTTCATATTTCAATGTGAGACTTGATTCATTCTTACTCTAATCATCCTAACAGTTTGTCAAGAATCGTTCTTTACTTAGGCCTTCTTATACCTTCTTATTTTAGTATCACTCTCCTTTCTATAATTAAAATGCTACACGTACTTAATTTTTAGTTGACTTGTCCATGAGCCTTGCATTTTCTACTTTAATGGTGTCGTTTTTGAAAATTTGCTCTTATTTATAACCGCATACTTACATATTAATATAGTCAAGACACACCAAGTTTCAGGATCAAATGGTTTCATCCGAGCAAATGGTTTCATCCGAGCTGTTTGCCATGTGATGTGATGAGTCTTGATGTTAGCATCAATGTGTAAAAATAAAACTTGATCTAAAGACCAAACCGTAGCTCTTGGCAGGTGAATTTAGTCTCCTATTCAAGTTTTTCGTGTCCCGCCAATTATGTTTCCTCCAATTATTGATGTATCAAATTCACAAAATTGTCCCGGTTTCTGCCACCCAGGCCGCTCTGCTTCCCTTTCGGGTTCCACCTCTTGCTTTGCAATTCTTTAATTATCCTATTGCCAACTTGTAATCTATTTTATTACTATAATAGCGATTATATTCATGTTCATCGTGTTTATTTAATCCAAGCAAAGGAAGAAAGATTGTTCACCAAGTCACGCACTCGTTCTCGTACACACCGATTTTCATTGGTTAGACAATATACAATGATCATGATTTTGATGCTGTCATTCAATTATATGAAACTTTTACTACGTTTTTTTATTTGGTTGCATTGTGCCAGATTAGCTCCCTACACGCCTTGCAAACAATATATTATGGAATAGAATCAAAATCTTTTGACATGTTTAATCTGGTGAACTAATTTAAGATTAAGATTATATAGTAGATATTGACCACTTAAAACGCGTTAGTTCTACCAAATCTCATGCTTATCAGCTTGCCGGCAGCCGGCTTCATTTCTGTCTAAATGTTTTTACTCCACCTTGGGAGTTGTTTCATGCACTAACTTCTTCTCCATCTTTCATCCACGTATCCTTTACGTTTTGTAAGGTTCTAGCCATTGTACTGTAGACTGACACAAACAGCAACTAGAGAGAAGTGATTTTTTTGAGTCTATTTTCTATTGTTTAATAGATCAAGAACATAAGAATATAGAAAATTAAGTCCGTAACATAAAATACAAGAAATATGGTTTGCTTGTAAACCTCATGAATCCATAAATTAGGAATGATCAAAGGAAGACAACGTTGTTTCAAACATAAAATTACAAAAAGAATTCACGGATTCAGTCAATGCCCCGTGTTGGGGAGCAATGAATCACTAACAATAATTAACTAATTTGACTCTCGTGTATTCATTATAGTCATAATCTCATCACTAATCACTTTCCAATCAAGATTTTCCCGAGAACCAACTATTTAATAGAAAGTGGGAAGGAGAAGAGATAAGAAGGAATCTTATTGTCGAAAGAGTAAAATGTTGCTGTTTCTGACTCAGATAACTTTCGTCATCGAGTTACAATTGTTTAATGTTTTCAATTCCAACATTTCAATCTTGAACTCAGAGCAGAAAATCGATTACCAGAAGCAACCAAAAAAACTGCCCTTGTCTTAATTTAATATTATGAGCAAAGTTCATATTTTGTCATTAAGATAACTTTAAAAGTTTCATGGGAAGCAATGAGCAATCTAAGGATGGGATAAAATTTTTAAAGACAGAGTAAGAAAGCTGCCTCTTGGAACCTTTATTTCTTGTTGATTTTCTTGGGAAATTTTACTTGTAGAAAAATTGAAGGAAAAGAACGAAATTGACGTGTTGTAATTGAGACCGCAAGTCGTTATTATCGGATTCTTCTAGATTTTTTTCATCCCATGCACTCATGTATACAAGAGAATTCTTCAATTTTGCATAAGTTAGCATATTTAGTATAAGTGGAATATTAAGCTTCAAATCTTTTAATCATACCAAAAGATTTTATCAATTCAACCGAGTAAGACTTGTAATTTTATTTATCAATTTCATGATAAAAAAGTTGTACATTTAAAATTTTATAAAACTGCAAATATTGGTACCCAAGGTTTTTTAAATGTAAAGAAATAAAGATGGATTTTTATTAAAATAAAATGCAATTGAAAAATTAATGATAATCAATTGAGATAAACGATTTGATTAAAAAATGAATGTGAAATAAATAAATTATAAATTCATAAATTAAAATTTAAGTGATTTTAAATTTTTTTAATAAAAATAAAAATGAGGCGGAACGTAAGGAAAGTGGAATGTGGACTAAAATTGTCCACATCTCACAAAGGCCAATGAAAATGATAGAAATTCGACCATTTATCGACATGTTTTCTTTGTTTTTTATTTGTGCTTCCTTCAATCACCAATCATTCCTGGCAATAAAGCAAAATTCCATTTTGACCCCGCGTCAAAATCCAACAAGTGAATGCCAACACGGCACTTTCATCCAATAATTTGTCGACATGTCATTTATTTAATTAATTAAAATTAACAAGTATCAATTTTACTCTAAATAATAATAAGTTAGAATAACAATGGGTCAGGCCGCCCCCCAAGTAGTATAGAATAGATCAGCCTTCCAAGACACGATATGGAGACAACGGCTGTGACATGTCCCTCTCTCACTCTCTCCTTAAATTTTTATTTAATAAATTTAATTTTAATTTCTTTCCTTTTAATTAAAAAAATAGTACACAAATTATCAATTTACAGTGCAAAGAATGTAACGTCATAATAGGTAATGACCTTTTCATTAATTTACTTAAAACTGAAAAAAGAAGATGATAAATTTGATTATTTAAAATTATTTAATGTTAAATAATCCATCGAAAAAGAAATCGTTCAACTGCCGCGGCCCAATGGGATAGCGTAGGTTGTACAACATTAAAAACACCAAACAACCTATTTGTAATTAACAAGTCCTTCGATAATTATTGTTTTTATATGTAATAAACTAGAAGAATAAGTTGGCCATATTTGTTGACCAGACCCAGAAATTAATTTATTAACTAACTTCACTATTAATCTTTGCTACCAAGTTAAGATGATTGACATCACATGATACCTTAAAAATAAGATAACCTTAGAAACAAATCTAATTTTTTAAAATTAAAAAATATAAATATAACCACTTCTTAAATTATTATGGAGGAAAATAATTAAGCTAATTAATTTTTTATCATTTTGTCTTAAATCTGTGAAAATTATATGCCCGTTCATCAACAATCTCTTGTTTATAAGATTAAGATGAATTTGCAGTTAGAAACATAATTAATAAAAAGAAAAACTATTGTATTATTTTATAATTTGAATAAACGATCGATCAATCAATCAAAGACGAAAGATCAAGTGTAACTCTACTAATTTTATATTTCTTTAATGTCGAATGAACAACCTAATAATTATTATTGTTCTAAGCACAGTACCGTTGTCATCACAATAGCCTCAGAATCTTATTAGAAATTATCTAGTATTATTAAAGCCACGCTATAATAATATCATCAAATAGTAAGAATTTTATTTGACGTGGATTAAGAGAAATACACCCTTCTATTTTATTTCAATTATGTGCTATAATTCCTGTACTGTAGTCTTACTCATTATTATTATTGTAAATCAGAGTAATCTAATCAAATCTCTCTTCAATTTTAGAATAATTACAAATAAATTTATACTAAACTTTTTTATAACATTTAAAGTCATTTCCATAGTGTTTGTTCAAACATTATTTTTCCAAAAATATAAATTCATGCATAATTATTATTAATGTAGGAATAAAATACTACAAACATTACACAAATTTATCTGCCAATGGATACCGAAGAAGAATTATATGCGTACAAGCCCGTATGTAAACTCTGACACGGAACTATGTATAGTTATACGATAAAATTTATTACAATCAATAATAATTTCAAAATAAATAAATAAACATAAAAAAATGAAAAATAAATAGTTATTGAATACTAATAAATAATACTAAGTCAAGGATGCGTGTTTCCCCGTGATCTTCATTTAAAAGTCTCTGCACCCTTCCCCTCTCCCTTAACTGCACATTCCATAAACCTATTACAAACCTTTCCTCCCCTCAATTTTTTCAATCCAAACCAAACCAAACCAAACCAGATAAACGAGGAAAATCTCCCTCCTTTACTCCATGGACTCGTTTCTATCCAGTAATAGGCAATCCAATTCAGACACGTCATCAATCGACATCCAAGAACCGAAGCAGAAGAAGCCAAGATTACATTATCAAAAACACGACCAACAGGTATTCAAAGATCGCAGCAACCAACGATGTCATCAAAACGCAGCAAAAAGATGGAAAACGGAGAGTGCGCAGCGGATCTACTCATCAAAGCTTATTCAAGCTATCCGACACGTTTGTTGGAGCTCAGCGGACAAAGGAGGGAAGGAAATACGAGAAACTGCTGACAGAGTCTTGGCTGTTTCTGCAAAAGGCGACACGAGATGGAGTCGAGCAATTCTTGCGAGTCCACACAGTTTGAGACTTAAGAAACGACAGGTTAAAGTGAAAGTGAACCGAAATAGACGCTTCAGAAGGAAGACGGAGGTGAACAGAAAGAAGTTGTCGGTGGTGGAGAAGAAATTGCGTGTTCTCAGTCGTTTGATTCCAGGATGCCGGCAAGTATCGTGCGTGAATCTTCTGGAAGAAGCGAGTGATTATATAGCGGCTTTGGAGATGCAGGTCCTAGCCATGACGGATGTGACTGAGATTCTCGCCGGTACCCAGCCGGTCGATGATCGACTCGGCTCCAACGTCAGTTCATAGAAGAAGACCGTGTCTTGGTAAGTTATGCCAGGTGTTATAAGTTTTTGTTGTAATATTTCACTTCGTTTATTATGAGATTTTTATATTCGTGTATTTTATTGTATACATGATTTTCTCTTTTTTCTTCTTTTGAGCTCTTTTTTATATTTTATTTGTTTCTTCTTACTATTGATTGGCATCTTATTTTGATTTGTTAGAATTAATTTAAAGGTTAATGCTTAATGCCAGCTAATTTTGGTTGGACGACGAACAAATGATTGTAAAGTTTAATAAAAAATTACAAATGGAAAGTTTATTCAAATAGAATCAAAGTAAGCTCTATTAACAATATCTAACGTGAATTATAATGTTTTTGTACGCCTGCAAACCTAGTAAAATCCATGGGTTAATATACGCTACCTCTAACTAGCACGCTTTGTGTAAATAATTCTGATATTGTATGGTAATATTTTTCAAAAATTAACATTTTTTAGTAAAATATCCATTAAAATTAGTATATATTTGTTCTATTTTATAAGAGTTTGGAATTATGTGCGATGGAATTTGAGAAATACAACTCGAAACTTTTTTAATAAATATGTTTTAGACATGGAACTAAAATTTATATAAATAAAAGAAAAAAAAAAAAGTTTAGGGTAACGGATTTGGGACTTCTGAGTTTTGGCGAAAGAACTGGATATTTGTGAGATGCAAAATCACGAATAATGAGGAAACAGTGAGGAAGTATTACCCCACCAGCACCAGGCCTCGAAGTCGAAAGTTTGTCCAAATTGGGGTTGTTATGAACAAAATAGCTTCATAACATGTGCTTTTCTGGCCCTGCGTTCCCTACCACAAATGCAAATATACAAATGAAATTTTTAAAGCGCCACAGACCCGCGAGTACCGCGTCCTAAATGTCTTCCATGTGAGTGGCAACTGTTTGTCAAAGGCCACAGAGGCGAAAAAAAAAAAATCACAAGTACTTGTCCTAGCGCATGCCGATTTTAACTTCGACACTATCAGAGTCTGAAGGCATGTTTTAGACCAACCCGCCATTCCTGTTTAATAAAATTTATTCATAACTACAATAGAATCACTCTTTTGTTTTTTTCCATTAATGGCCCAACACGTGTGGTTCTGCAAATACCTAGCTATCAAATTTAGTGGCATCGCTATTTTTGTAACAAAATATACATGGGCTATGATGGGCTGAATTAAGGACCACATTTTACGTCAGATGTTGTAATTGTTTCTTTACGATAGATATTGATGTTCAAAATTTTTAAAGATAAAAAATTTAATATATTATATAAATTTATTATTACGATTCATATCAAATTTTTTCAAAAATTACTTAAAATTACAAAAAAATTAACTAAGAGTAAAGTCAGATTATGGGCAAATAAACTCTAACGCTCAAGTCAACGAAATAGTGCAGAGTCAAATAAAAAAAAAATTACGAGTGTTTGAGTATTTTACTGATTCGAGAGGCTGGACTCGGGAAGAATTTATGAGTACAGTATCAATTTATTAACTGCTCAAAGATGGTCCTCTCTAAAAGCTCCGAGATTAGAAGAAGAATCAGAAGCCGTTGTAGAAGTTCAGGAAGAGAATCCAGCTACATGTATTGGTTTTACTCCTTATAAGGTCTCTACACGTGTGAGTATCGAAGAACGTAAGTTTAATTAGACAGGAGTAGGTATGGTGGTTAGATCAATCTTTTCACCACACCTTTACGTTAGATCTGGTGTAATAATGAGTGCCTTTACTCCTTATAAGGTCTCTACACGTCGTGTGGCATAAGACACGACGAATTTCAATTTCAGTCATCCACGTCGTGTGGCATAAGACACGACGAATTTCAA
>JAWDEX010000009.1:159690-171845 GCA_035221805.1 Trichilia hirta | reverse complement strand
TGCCGATGGATATCAAATCCATCAGATGAGCAAAGAAGTCTTTTTTCATTTGACCATACATCTTAAATATATTGATGTAAGAATTTGTTTTTGTTTCTTTTCTTTCAATTCTATTTCAGTTTATCTTCCTACAAAATAGTTTTGAACCTCATACATTGCCGCATTTGTGCGAGAAGTTTGCATTGTAGGATATTAGTTCCTGTGATAATTCTATAGTCTCTTAACGTATTTTCTTCTCCTCTTATCCCAGTTGACTGTCTCTGCCATGCGAAGGTCAATTTTTGATGTAATTGGAGTCAAGATAGATTTACTTATATACTTCTATGAAGCTGGAGTTATATTTTCTCCACTCAAGCCCACAAAAGATCCTTATGTTTTTCTATTGGCTTGCGGGTCTCTATTAGTTCCCGTTTGGGTTGCACAATTGCATGGAATGTAGGTATCGATTATGATTGTCATGAAGTCTGTAACACATTGCTTCTGTATAAATCCAAGATAGGGGACATGGTTGAAGCAGATTTCATTTACACCAATGCTCCGACCTGTACAAACATATAGAGAAATCTGTAACATATTGCCTAATTAAAGAAAATTTCTCCTGGAAACCAATTTGTTTCTGCTTCTGAATTCCTTGGTTTGTAAATTGGGATTGTGTTGAATGATTTCTTGGGTACAGCTATGTCCATTCAGCTGCATGATATAGTTTCCTAACTTCGTTTGTCTTATTTCCCTATTCCCGTCTTATAATTCCCAACTTGTGGTTCACTTTTGAAAACCTTGAAAAATGTAAGGAAAGCTTGAGAACGATGAAGTGGGGGGTGATGTACAGTTTTGAATCTGATGTTGAATATTGAAACGAGTGTTGTTGCGTATGTATGCATTGTAGTGTTGGATTCTGCGACCAACAATAACAATTAACAACAGTTAAAATAAGAAGTCTTTTAACTGTACGTACCCGTTACGCTGCCAACTCTATGGCCCACAAAAAACACTGTTTACTGTCAACGTCAACCATCAAAATCAACACCATGAAAATATCGAAATCAACTGCCAATTGGAATCATTTTATTTTATTTTAGTCCTCAATGTTCTAAAAATATCACTTTAATCAATATTTTAACATATTTATTCAAAACAACCCAAATGTTTTTGAAAATTACTTAATATATGTCATTAAAAGAGTAATTGAGACTGAGATAAAGTGATCTTTTACCATTTTCAGATAATTGTTTAGGTTATTTTATGATACGAGTAGGTAAGAATAATGAAATTTCTAAATTTTGTGTATTCTTTTAGTATTTATTAATTATCAACATTATTTTGTAATATTATAGAATTTTCTTATTTATTAATATCAATATTATATTCTAATTAAAATATAAAAAACAATGATCTCCAAAAATTTAATTATGCTTTAATTTTTTTAAAAAAATTAGGTGTAACATATGACAACTACAAAGAAGTGACGAATTTAAGTTACTTTTGACAGTTGAGTCATGTGATCATAAACTGATGACGAATTCTTGTGGAAGATGATATAAACAGATGTCTTATCCAACCTTTTCCATTGGAAAAAACTTGGTTTCTATGTCAGTATAAAAAGAGCGTTACAAAGTCTGTTACGTGCATCAAGGAAACTACAGTCGCACACACATCAGCCACTGAAAGAACCTCCCGTGTTTGTCGCGTGTACTCTACGACTTTCTTTCTCAACAGAATCATATTTCATTATTCATATCACGTCCATATCTGTTTTCATTTTTGCTGGACAGAATAAAATTCAAATCGCATGGCTGGTAAAGAGGAGAAATTTTTCTTCCAAGGAAAACACATACTTGCAAATTATGATGTTTCTCTCCTCCCTTTCCCGTTTGCATGCTACATATATGACCTAACTAATAAACATGTCATACCATTTGGAAGCATAAGTTATTAAATTACATCAACATGATACACATACATGATGTGAAAAGTAAAGGGAGAGCTAAATTGGAGATGGTTTTTTGGAAGAAATTGGAAAAATAATTTCATTTCCCAAAACTAAAAAAGGAAGAATTTTGCACAGCACTAAGCCCCACACATTTGCTCCAATAAACAGACCCCCCTTGGAGACCTGACATTTCTTTCTAGATCAACATCATCAAGAAAGAACCCACCTTGAAAATGCAGTGACTGAGAAAGGAAAAAAAAATGGCTCCCTTTCCTTTTCTTTCCATCAATTCCAAAATCATGTCAACAAAGAAGAAAGAAGAAACCACAATGTGAGTTAAAAGAGAGAGAGAGAGCAAACCTCTGCTCGAAACCAATGCTATGCTGTCAAATAAAATGTTCCCAGATGATGACCTTCCCATCGTTTCCCACAATACAAAGCCCCCACATACACTCTCCATCATTTCAGTATGACATTTGTGAAAAATAAAGTGAACCACAGCCCACTTCAACGACTCTCTCTCTCTCTCTCTCTCTCCCTCTCCATAGTCACTTTTCCATGATTTTACATCACTACTTACATAATATATATTGTTACTGTTAGCTAAGATTATTTCTGTTTTGGAAATTGCAAAGTATAAAAACCATTTTTCTTTTAATGAATGAGAAGATCAATATGGGGAAAAGGATGTTTTACCCCCACAACACAAGTTTCTGTAGATGTTTGTTGCCACAGTGACTGAGACTCGAAACCTCCTATCTTTTCATGTCTATTGACACTGATAATTGATTTATCATTTGGCTTGTTCATGTCCTCCCTTCATTTTCTTTTGACCCTCTCTCTTGGTCTCTGTTACTTCTTCATCTTGTCAAGCCCCGCATTTCTTAAGTTGAACCAAAGTTTGAGCTTTCAGAGAAACTTAAAAGAGAGATACAGAGAGAGAGAAAAAACTATGGCTTCTCTGGGATTGAGAAGCGAAACTACAAAGAAAGCAGCAATGTGGCTTTATCCAAAAGTTTTAGGATTTAATCCTCCGGAGAGATGGGGACATTCTGCTTGCTATTCTCGTGGAATTGTTTATGTCTTTGGGGTATATACAATTTTTTAAAACCATGAACTTTGAATTAATGCTTGCTTACTTGATTTCCAGACTTAAGTTGTTGCTTTCTTGATGCTCTTATGTTAATTTAACTGTTTTTCATTTTATAGAAAACTAGTCTATATGGATTTTTTGGCTAAGGACATGCACACTTTCGTAACTGGTTTTGTATTTTCCCTATTTTTCCTCTTATTTCTGCTTCCCGTTGGTTTATTATTGTTTTGGTTTCTTTAATTAGTGTAACAGCTTTTTTGGCAAGTTGGAAATTACTACTATGCTTTCTTGATATAGAAATGTTTTTCATACCCTTTTTTTTCCGTCTCTTTTTTCTCCTCTTATTACCTTGAAATTTTTTCATATGTTATACCAGTGTTACGAGATCATTCGTGTTCAGATGTTCTTTGACATTTTCATTGGTTAAGAAATAATTACCTGGTGTGTTGGTCAAATAACTAGTATCCAATCTCCATATCAGATATTTTCTAGTGAAGAAAATCTAAAAATTTTCATATCTGCACTGTTATTTTTGTCCCATAGCTTATGTATATCCTTTCTAATTTTGGTGGTTTTGCAATAGATGGAATAGACTTGACCACTGCCTATGGATATTCTATAAATTGGCAAACCAAAAACTACAAATTGCACTTCCTAGCGTTAAAAGCATTAATACTGAACAAAACTGAATTGAACCTTCTATAACATTTTGTTCTACATTTACCATTAAATCTCTTTATTAGGGTGAAAGAAACGACAAATTTGATATTTGATTGCCGATGAAAGCCAAGTAGAAGAGAATTCTTTAGAATACTTTCTGTGGAAACATGTATCAGTTTTTGTTTCTTCTTAATTCAGGGATGTTGTGGAGGGTTGCATTTTGGTGATGTTCTGATGCTAAATCTGGATACAATGGTTTGGCGTGTTCTTGCAACCACGGGCCAAGGGCCTGGCCCAAGGGACAGCCACAGTGCTATCCTAGTGGGGAACAAGATGATTGTGTTTGGCGGTACCAATGGTTATAAGAAAGTCAATGATCTTCATGTATTGGATCTTGAGTCGAAAGAGTGGATACGCCCGGAATGCAAAGGTGATCCACCATCTCCTCGCGAAAGTCACACTGCCACACTTATTCATGATGATAAAATGGTGATATTTGGGGGCAGTGGAGAAGGTGAAGCAAATTACTTGAATGATTTACATGTTCTACACCTCAAGACTATGAGATGGACTTCTGCTGCTGCCAAGGGTGATATTCCTGTCCCTAGAGACAGTCACAGTGCTAATGTAATAGCTAACAGGCTTTTTGTGTATGGTGGGGATTGCGGTGATCAGTACCATGGAGATATCGATATGCTTGATTTGAGAACATTAACTTGGTCACGGGTATGAAATTCACATTCGGTTCTCTCAAATTTAGTTTTACAAAGGTAAGCAATAATTTCTCTTAACAGAGTGTGATGCTCATGTTTTGTTTTGTTTCTTCTTGTTTTCCTAGCAGCTGTCAGTTAAAGGATCTTCACCGGGTGTTAGGGCTGGTCATGTAGCTGTTAATATAGGGACAAAGGCAAGTCATAATTGATAATGGATTTACTTCTTTAATTAGTATGATTGAACAATGTTTATTCCAAAAGTTTGTACCATTCTCAAATGTTCGCACATTATTTGTAGGTTTGTATCATTGGAGGAGTTGGAGACAAAAACTACTATAATGACATTTGGATCCTTGATGTGACTACTTGCTCGTGGAGTCAGCTTGATACGTGTGGCCAGCAACCTCAAGGGAGATTTTCCCATACAGCTGTTGTTACAGGCTCTGATGTTGTCGTCTATGGAGGGTAAGGCTTTATCATGAAATTGGAATTTCATATGTGATACGAGTAGCAAAGCACCTGGAAAGGACGAACATAGAAGGGACAAACTTGCGGGGTTTCAAGACTAGCTGTTCTTGGCGTTTCCGCATCAATATGCATAACTTTTATCCTTAATTTTGGATTTGCTTGTAAATTTGTTCTCTATTTATTTCTGCAGGTGTGGGGAGGACGAACGTCCTCTCAATGAGTTGTTGGTCTTGCGTCTTGGAGCAGAGCATCCGAATGGTTGTTACCCCTTTTCCGTGTGCAAAATATTTGGGAATCATTGGAACCAAGGAAAGAGAAGACTCCCAGGAGTAGCAGAAGATAACATGGTAATAAATTTATGCTATATGTGATTAGATATGATTCGATATAGATGTTATTGTCTTTCAATGCATGGCAACTTATTTTATTTTGCTGTCAATTAGAAAAACGTATTCTCTGGAAATAACAAGGTTAAGAGAAAGCTTGCTCATGAACCAGAATTAGATCTCAAGCAAACTTTTCCTTTCGGTTCAGGTTGGCTTGATGCATCAAAATCCTTGCCCTTATGTCTACAAAGAAATATATATTGTGTCTATAATTAATAGTATTTCATTATCTTCTAGATATTCTGCATCCAAAGAAGAGACGGACTTCCTATTTAACTAATGCGTGTGAGATTGAATCAGAACAAGAAGAGCATTCACTTTCACTCTCAGAGCATTCATCACCATCACAATCTGATCAAGAGCAAACTCCAGTGCTAAAAGCCTCTGAATCTATTTCAGGCTCCCAAGGCCTTCACTTATTTAAACAGATAAGTCAAATTCCAAAATGTTTCCATCTCAACAGTACTGCAAGTAACGAGAAAGAATCCTGGAATATGATTCAGAGAACTACACAAGACCACCAGTTTTTGAGAGAACATCAAAAGCGTGAACAATGTCCTCAGGCTCTCTATACAGGCAGTCAAGGATCACAACTTACAGCGGAACCACAAACAATAGAGGCTGGGCCTATTGACAATATGGTAAATTGTTGATATGTTCAGAACCCGTATTTTTGCAATTTCCTTCTTCTTTTTCCTTTCCCCTTCGTCCACTCTTTTATGCTTTCCGCATTGGATTTTTGTCCTTAGATTGGTGCTGAGGTTCAAGGCAAAGTCGATGGAGCTTTTGACTCAGGTTTCCTAATGACAGCAACTGTTAACGGGAAGATTTTCAGAGGCATCTTGTTTCCACCTGTAAATTTCTTTAATCCAATCATGAAATTTGCCATTACAATGTTTGTTCATTTTTTTTCCTTTTTTATTTCTTTTAATGGAGGACTCGTTCATATTAAAAGGGACCTGGAATTCTCTCAAGAGGCTCACTGATCGCTCAACCATCCCCCAGCTCAAATCATGCCGAACCATTCAAGCCATCTCAGCATCCAATTGGGTTATCCACTCTCGAATCTGCTCAGAACCACTGGCAAAGTCAAGCGAATAATAGACATTTTCCCATCCTTACATCCACCTCACTTTTAGGCAAAGAGCCTCAACAGAGAAGTGATCTTCAAGGTGTAGTTCTAACACTTGGAGGACCGGGAACTGGTGGCTCCTAAGCAAACACAAATCCCGTCCAACTTCATTTGTCTTTTCATGTACATCTCATTTCATTTTTTTCGATTTTATCTTGCACCAGATTTCCTAATCCTAAGACAATTGTCATAATTTCTCTTCTATTCAAGAATTAGGTCGTGTTTGTTGTTCGTGTAATATTAAACGAATTCTTACGTTTTCATCAATCAACGTTGGAAAATATGAAAATTAAACAGATAGGAAGACAGACAGACAATCAGACGGGCAACTAATAATACCTTTCTATACGGATAAGATTGGCCGTGAACTGTCCACATTTTCCATCATTTGCTCCCACCATCAATCTTGCCTCTATTACTTTCAAATTATGGTGAGCGATAAAGTTGTTCGAGTTCCTTACGAATTAAAGGCGTTTTCGTACTGTAGAATTTTGTATCTGTACTGAAATTCGTAACGATGGATAATATCAATTGGGGGCCTGCGAAGGCTGATGAAATGTTCACGGCAATTCGATCAGTTAAAGTACCCGCGTATTTTGCGCGATACTGTCGACAAATGCGTCAGTGTCAACCGTCGATGTGTCTGCCACATCCAAAAGATGATGATCATGCTTGATGTGAAGATGATGATGATGATTTTGTGATGATGGGAAAAAATGTTGACCTAAAATGAAAGAGGAAATCAATCATATTGGACCATGCCGGGTGGCTTGTATGTCACTTGTCATATCATGAGAGAAATTTAGACAAGACATATTTTCTGACTTCAGTTTACGTCAGATATAGATTCCATTTTCTATAATATCTATCCACATGTGAAGTCCGACCTTTTTCACGGTCGGAAATTAGAATTCGCATAATATCATTTCGGTCCTTCCTTTAATAAAAATTATGACTTGAGGATAATATATAATTGTTTCCATACAGGTCCGGTAGAAACATCACTTCGGTTATTTTTGGAAAACTTACAAGTAAAGATAATAAAACCTGTAATAGCTTTCATATAGATAGATCCCTTGGCCTTTAGGTGATTCCTTGTCGAATTCTGTTGTTGAAAATCCATTAATTAATAAAACCTTCCTATTTATGCCATTATTTATCAATGTTCTGATCATGTAATAACTTGATACCATTTATGTATTATCTCTACAAGTAACTCATAATGTTTATTATAATTATTTTTTAATAAGCTTTTTAACCCATTTACTTTGTAATTAGTCTCATAACTGAATTTATGAGTGAAATCAAATATTTTATGAGCAAATAATACGCCAAAATCTTTTCAAGACAAGTTCTCTGCCAAAGAAATGATTTGAATTCGTAAACTGAAAATATAAGCAATTTGCATAAGAATTTGTAGTTAGCGGGGCAAGTTACTAAGCCAGCCATCCTGGTTGATGAAAAATGCAGTTGAAAATTGATACATTTGTCTGGAATCAAACTTCATTTCCCAGGAAACGCGATTAGATTGGTCAGATCCTGGACCTTTGCAATTAATCTCAGCATACATGAAGTTGCCTCTGCATTTTTTGTTGGAAAAAGAAGTAGTTCGTTAATACATCAGCAAAACTGCTGAGTTATATATATTGTTTTCTGTTAAAATTTCCAGGCATTGTTGAAAAAGTGAACCTACTCTTTTCCCTGGAAACTCCAGGCATTCCATCCTGGAGGGCTCACAACAGAAGATAAGTTTGTTCCAGTAAATATTACTCTGGAATATGGACCATAAGCTCTTCCAAGGTAGGTTTGACCACTTCCTGAGACTACACCTCTTCTGAATACAAAACCACCAGGATCACTAGTGGATTGTCTGCTTTGAGCAGTGATAAAACCTGCAATTCTTCCAGGAAGTATCAAACCGGCGATGGTATTTATCGTGCAGTCCTGAATGAGTATATAAAAAGAACACATTCGTGAAAATTATTAAATTTTCACTGAAAAAATGTAAGTTTTCTTGGGTTTAAAATTGAAACTGAACCTCATAAACTGATTGACCATTGCCAAAAATGAAGTCTACTGCTCCTTCAATGTAACAATTTTTGAAAAAATGTCGTCCTTGTACATCCCATAGTGTATCTTGCACCCCAAGAAATCCACATTCATAAAATGCTGACTTATCACCATAAATTCTTGCCGCAAGAGCTTGTGTAACGTCATTCCCTGTTTGCAATAAGCCCAAATCTGTGATTCCTTTAGCCAATACTTCCCGTAACTCCAATGCAATGTTATATGAATTCTGCGGCATAAAAGAAAAATTACCCGTCTGACAAAATGGGAGAAAAAAATGGCATATTCTCTGAAATCTTCATTGGAATCACAAGATCAAAAAAAATTACCTCAAATGTAATGCCTTTTGCAACCACATTGTCAGGAAATGACGTGAAAGTAGCACTGATATCTGTTCTTTGATGATCACTGTATGTGATTCTTGTTACATCACGGCCTTCTCCTTCGAGAAATATACAAGGTTTTTCCTTTGGAATTTGAACCTTTTCTCTGCACATTCATATTGTATACCATCTGAAATCAATCGATCAAAGAAAAGAATCTGTAAGTATATACTTTATTAACATTACATACGTGTAGGTACCAGGTTTGATGTGAATTTTGATCCACTGATTATTTTCTCCAGGAATGGAATTGATGGCACCTTGAACTGTTCTGTATTGGTTGCTAGACTGATCAACAGTTATGGTATATGCTACATTTGATCCACGATCACCACCTTTACAATCTACACCAGCATTAGAAAATCGAAAAGAAACGGTTAAAATTGTAAAAATGAACGAATATTTTAAAACAGGCTGCATATTTTTAAGCTTCTGCCCCCACTGCAAATTCACAGCTTTGGAAGCTTGAATGATTTAAGAAAATAGTCAATGGGCATATATAGAATATTTTCATTAATTAGTTTTCCTATTTTTGTCATATGTAGAATCATGAATGAGATTCCATTGTTCATGCATTAATAAATTCAATTGAATGAATGGAGTAATGCATGGAAACATGTACAAAATTACAGACACCTAGAATTCATTTTCATTTTCTATGGAAACAAACAGAAAATATTGGCAGAATACCTGGGTGGGACGAAGAAATTCTCCATTTTAGATTGACCATCAAACGAAATTTTCTTCTTGATTAGCAGTTATTACAACGCCATGACATATGAATAAAAATTTCTTCCATTACTGTTATAGATTCTAACTATCCCAAAATGAGCTAATGCAATAATTGGCTTGCAGAATTAATAAATAATACACAGAGAACTAAGAGAAGAAGAAAAAATATGGGATGCTTGATTAATCACCAGAGTAAGATATAATGGAGTTGTTCATAGTGCATTGCTGCATAAAATGCTCGTGTGTTATCGCAAATGAACATAAACTATGTTCATTGCGGATGATTAACAAGGAGTGTGTTAAGTGTAGATTCTTAGAATCAAGGGTCGTTCAGATGGGGAAAATTATCATTGATTGAATCATTTCAAAATAATTTACGACAATAATATAGATTATGTCTCAATCAAGAATAAAATAAGTAACATTATTTATGAAAATTGGATATCAAGTCATTCACAATAATCCAAAACAACCGACTAGTCCTTCACTAAATTTTACAGTAAACGACAAGTTAGGAACTAATCTCTAAAATGAAGAATACCCAAAACAAACGACTTATCATTTACATTCTTAACTAGAAGGATAAACAAAGCAATAAAGCATTAATTTAATTTTTAAAGGAAACGACGTACATATATTTAGAAAATAAAAATTTAGTTTCATTGTTTCAATGTTTGATCCCTTCAGTTTCAGTTTCAGAATTTAGAAACTGATCATAATCAGTTAGGTCTCGGATTCTGTTTAGAAATCGAATCGATAATGCATGGTAAAAGTAAAAAATTTTAGTTATTATCACTTAGCTCCCTCAAAGTTAAGATAAATTTTATTTAGATAGAGAAAATTAAAAAACTATACATATCTTTCCTTTTCTAAAAATATTTTTTTATAATTATATTTATGTTTTTTATAAAATAATAAAATCTAATATTTTTATTTATTTTTTTATTATCAAAATATATATTCAATTCTATTATAAATAAAAAAAAATATTGACTGAATATATAGTTAAAAATTAATAATTAAAGAAAATTTTACAATATCATTATCATCTTGATATTGACAACTTAAAAAAATTCACTTAAATTAAATTATTATCACTTTCTCACAATCAAATGTAATCTAATAACAAATAATGTTTGAAAAAATTAAAATAAATTATTGAAAAATTAAAATTATCATCACTCTTATGATGGGATATTTTTATATTTTTTATAAAATTTAAGAAAATTTGATATTTACATTTTATTACAAAGTAAAAAATATAATTATAATGATAAAATGAATAAATTTAGATAGTAGGAATGAATTTGAAAATATTAATTATAGTTATCCTAAATTAAAAAATTATAAAACCGGAGAATCTTAAGATAATTACAACCAAATTAATATTTAGTAGACAAACCGAACCTAACCAATTAGTTTAATTTTTTGTTTGAAGCAAAACGGAACCGAACCGAACGCTCATATATTACGTGGCAGGGAACTTCCAAGCCCAGGGCTGTAAATCTATCGCCTAATATATATTATAATGTTATTTAGCTACTAGCTAAATCTGGATAGCAAAGTAGAAATCAGCAGAACAACATCTACAAATCTTCCTTATCATCTAAAACCAGAAGAAATGTGAGTAACGAACGTTACTAATTCCCAAATTTCTCATAAAACAATCCTTGACTTCTTGAACACAAAATGCAACACTTCCTGGCAACATCTGAAGCAATTTCATGCTGTGATATTAAAGAGTGGACACTTACAGGATAATTATGTATCTGGAACTTTGGTGAAATGCTAAATGAATGCTCATTTCAGCAACTTGGATTTGGCTTTAAAGGTCTGCATTTCTGTTCTTAGACTAAACGTCTTTGTATGGAACACTGTACTCAAATGAGCCACGGATGGTTATAGTGTATTATGGAAATGGTTGCTGCAGATTCTAGGCCTAATAAGTTTAATACTTGTAAAATTGTAGGAACAGATAACGAGGAAAGTTGGTTCATTCCCATGTGCTGAAAAATGGACTTTTTGGAGATTTCTACATAAAAAGCTTCGGAATTCAGATCTATGCATCTTTTGGCTGCGTAAGTGATGCAAGACAGATTCTAGATGATGGTGGAGAAACGGATGTCATTTGTTGGAATGCTATGATGGATGGCTACTTGAAATGTGAAGAGATTGAAGCTGCTACGGAGATGTGTAATTATATGAGTGATAAAAATATTGGATCTTATAATGCGATGATAAGTTGTTTTGCTAGGTTTAGAAGGTTTCGAAGAAGCAACGAAGTTGTTTGATGAGATGATTGATAAGGATGAAATAACTTGGAGTGCTATGATCGATGGTTATATAAAAGGAGGGTATTACAAAGAAGCATTGGAAATATTTAATGAAATGCAAAGAGAAAATATCAGGGTAAGAAAATTTGTTGTGTCTACTGCGCTATCTGCTTGTGCTAATTTGGGGGCACTTGATCAAGGCAGATGGATTCATGCTTACACGAAAAGAAATTCCATGTATTTGGATGCAGTGTTAGGGACTGCTTTGATTGATCTGTATGCAAAATGTGGCGTCTTGATAGAGTATGGGAGGTTTTT
>JAWDEX010000009.1:143723-159590 GCA_035221805.1 Trichilia hirta | reverse complement strand
ATGATTAATATTCACATGGAGCTATACAAAACAAAATAAGCATCATGCCTGCATCATCTCTCTCTTCCCTAGAGCTAAGAGCAATTCTTTTTGTTTAAAGCCATCCCTTTGACCTAATTTCATCAATTAGAGTCAGTTCGCAAGGCAACAAACTATGCTGCAAGATAATGTTTAAATTATTTATATATTTTTCAGAACTTATAACCTACTAAAACACATAAAATCAACAGAATGACTATGTTCAAATAATTAAATTCGACTAGACATAAATAAACAAATCCATCCTTCAAAATAAAAAAGGAAAAACAAAAAGTTACCAGTGCTCTGAACAGACAATGACCATGCCTAGCAACTTTCTGAACCAAATAATGCTTGACTTTTTTTATTCCCGTGAGCCTCCACCTCTATTTTACCAAATAAGCGAAAATGTTATATGTTCAAATTGAGAAAACTTTATTTCAATATTTGGAATACCTTTTATAATTTCTTTCCAATCACTGTGATATGATATTTACGGCACATCAAATTAAGCTTTTTTAGGGATAAACCAATGCAATTTCGGGAATTTGTTTAATAATGTGAGAAATCCTTTGAGGATGAATTTTTACAAAGCCATGCAACAGCTCAATTACAATAATTTCTACACGTCAAATTTATTTAAAAAAAAAAAAAAAAGAAGAGCAAAAACCCAAATCTCTAAACCCATTCAAATAAAAAAAGAGCAAAACAAAAAGAAGACCATCGACTCACAATTCCTTCAAGTTCTTCAATCGGAGCTGCTCGATCGTCCATTGGAAGAGGATTCGTTCACCCCAAAACTCGAAGACCTTTGCCTTCGACAGTGAAGCAAAGGTGATCCTGTTGGTTTCAATTTTTATTATTTGACCTAAGGGTTATTCAAATATTTGTTTTAATAGAATCATAGTGACGTGAAAGGAGGGAAATGCTATTATATTTTGACCCCTACTTTGAAAACGTATGCTTCTCGACCGAGTGACGAAAATAATTGATAGGGGGGTATATGTTACGTTTCTAAATTATAGGGAGATAATTGTGACAAACCTTTTAACAGGGGGTCCTTGTAATAAAAGTAAACTATAAGGGGATATTTGTCTTTCTACCTAATAAAAATAAATGATTAATTCTGTGAACGAAACGTCAGAATTAAAGCCGATTAGATGTCGACGACACACCGTATGCGGTTCTCCAAATAATCTCTGGCGCCTCCAGAGGTAGTAGTGCAAAGTCATAGTCAATAGGGATAAGTGTTTTCACGTTACAAAAATAAGAAAAATTCAAGAATTATAGAATGTGTTCTGTAATAGTTTTTAAAAGAATATTATAAAAATAAAAACTATAAAATTTGTTCTATTAAATATAGTTGCGTGATAATATTATTAAATTAATTCTGAACAATTTTTTTTAAGTAAATTATTAAGAACATTTAAATATATTCTTTTATTAAAAAATATTAAGAGAAATATCCTACTGTTTTTAACTCATATTCAAGTTTTTATTATCTTCTTATTATTTATCCAATCCCGAACATTTTAAGCATTATTCAAATTTCTGTCTTGAGCTTCCTAATAAACGCCATGTTTCTGTCTGTTAATGTTCTTGTTCCATCCGTGATTTTTGCTTGTTGAGATTGCAGTGTTCCTACTGAGATTTCTTTCTGCCTTTTCTCTCTTGTTTGACAACGCTGGCCTAGCTGGGTCTGAAAATTTATTTTTCAACCTCCTCCATCTGCAGGGAAAAAGAAAAAAGATAAAATAAAGAAGGATTGATTGTGTTTGAGATTTTGAGACACAAATTTCATCGTAGATTGTAGAATTTTTGTTGTTATTTGATGGAAAATCAGACGGACAAAATAACAGAATATGCAGAAAACGTAATATTTACTTCTTCTACTTTTTGGCCATTTCGCTTTTGATTCGTTAAAAGTCAACAGTAAATTGTAAAATGTTTTGTAATACACCACCTTTAAACTCTCAAAATGAAAAACAGGTTCTGTGAAGTAATGAATGGGCACCATCGAAAATGGTTCCTCCATGCCACATCACAGAGATGCTTATACTAACTTTAGTGAAACGAATTCCAATTCAACGACCGCAGGCAAAAAAAATAACTTTTCAATTAAATGTTATTGTGACGGAAGAAACTCTATCTACAGTAATTCGTTGGATTCCATGCTATACAAGTCGACATTACATACACGACGAACCAAGAAAAAGAAAACAAACTCTACGGAGAAAGGAAAAGATGGATTTCAGTTGGAAGTCAAACGCATCAGAAATGTGCTCCCCGCTCTATAAACAATGAACCTCCGTCAAAGCAAGACCAGGCGGAAAACACAAGCAGAATTCAATTCTTCTGGAGAGTGCAGAGGGATCCAAGTCGAATTCTCGCAAAGTAATCCTTTAAATTGTATTACCCTAAGCAGAGTATTCTAGCTCCCACCAAAGAAAGGGGAACTCGAAGACGGATTTTGGAGGAACTTTGAAGTAAAATCAGAGCAAAGCACAAGCAGATTAAGCTCTACAGAGAGCAAAGCAACCGAATCAAAGTTAAAACAAGCAGAATTTAAGTAAATAGTCGTCTGAGTTGTAGAATCCTGAGCAAAGAACTCCAGATCATTCAACTCCCTATAAATAGTCTGTAATACTAAATCAACAATTACTTCTCTATAGTGAACGTAGGCCTGAGATCGAATCACGTAAATCGTATAATGAAAGTTGTAGAATCCTGAGCAGAGCACTCTAGCCTCCTATTAAACTCCCCATAAAAGTTCTGTAATAATAAATCAATAATCAGTTCTTCCTCGTGAATGTAGGTCTAAAACTGAACTATGTAAATCTCATGTCTCTTTTTCTCTTCTTTACTTTTTTGTGCTCGTCGTTCTGTACTCTACTGTGCTCTGCTATAATACGCACAATTTATAATCACTGTAAAACTAAACTGACTCTACTTAGAAACATCTCAATAAAGTTTCGACTTTTATTACCTGCTAAGCTCAACTTTTATTATTTGCTGACGTCTCAGCTCCCAATTGGTAATAAATTTAATTTCATATTTTTGCACTAATAATAGACACTATGCCCCAGTGAAAAGTGAAGAAAATGAAACTAAATGTCATTTTAATATAAAGTCTGGGGACTTAGATGATAATTTCCTGAAACTGAATCAAGTTGGAATTGGCTGGATGGGCTTTTAGGTTGAATCGAGGTCTACAATAAGGCGGGCATTGCCTCAGCCCATAAAACGTGGGGTCATCAAGTGGATATCGTAACAGCTAAAACCATATTTCCACCACTGACAACCAACTTAATTTCACTCAAATCCCACTTTTTCCATTACCCAATGCCCATTTGATATCATCCACCTTCTAAAATATCAACAGCAATATCGTCTTAGAAAACTCAACCATATAACCTTCCCGGTTATCCAGTTTAAAGACCAAACTATTAACCATGGAACTGCAATCATGGCCTCCAGCTTCTTCCCTGTCTCACCAAACAACAAATCTCTTCTTATTCTCTTCTTCAAACTCAAAACTACTGATATCCAGTTCGTTGTCGAGCTCTCTGTTTCAATGTAGACGGAAACCCGAAGTTTTTTCACGGAAAATGTTGGTGAAAGCATGTGTGACCAAAGTGGAGCGGAAGAATGTGAAAGTTTCGTTAGAAAGCAGATCATCAAGCGAGTGGGGGAAAGTTTCTGCTGTTTTGTTTGACATGGATGGAGTTTTGTGTAATAGCGAGGCGCCATTGAGAAGAGCCGCTGTAGATGTTTTAGCTGAGATGGGAGCTGAAGTTACAGTGGACGATTTTGTGCCTTTCATGGGTATTGATAATTAAAAGGTCTTTCTATGGAATGGACGTTTATGTATGAATTTTTTTCTTGATTCTGATGATTAGCTACTAGTTTGTTGTTTATATTTAAGCTTGATAAGATGAATTGTTTCTTACGGTTGTTTGGGACGCTTGTGTTTTGATTACTTTTTGGTTCAATTTATATGTATTTTGCCTTTAATTCAGAACCCATTTGGATTTTTGGGTAGATTATGAAGTTGATTTTGTTTGTATGTCAGCACAAATGTTCTTTTGATCAGCATGACTGTGGTGAGCAATTGATGATAAGTAATGGTTGTGTTTTGATATCTAGCACTTTGGTATAATATAAATAAGAGTTTTCTAATTAAATTTTGAAGCAGGAGGTCTATAAGGTGCAAAGCTATAACAATGGAGGTTGGGAATAACTACTTGTTACTCGGAGATAGATTATGTGCTAACTGAGGAAGGAAAGAGATGAGCGATTAATATAAACTGATTATTCTTTGTGTCGTCTTTCTTAATTGTGAGTCTTTTAATGCCAGATGTTTGATTGAAAACCTATTTTGTAATTCTGTGAAGAAAAAACTTTTATATTAAAAGAACTATATATTACCATGCACTCTTATAAGTGTCGATGTGAATCGTTTGTATTTCACTTTTGATATGTAACTTTGGCAATCAAAGCCCCATTTATTTTCATTTCCTGTGCCAATGTACTAGGCGAAGCCAATTTCTTAGGAAGTGTAGCTTCTGTTAAGGGAGTTAAGGGATTTGATATCGAAGCTGCAAAAAAGAGGATCTTTGATATATCTCTCGATAAGGTGATTAATATTCTATGTTTGTGTGCGTGTGCGAGCGTTGTATATGTATATATATTGTTCAAACAAATAATGCAACGAGAAAACTGTTTACTCATAACTCACTTCCAAACTTTCTTTCACTTGTTGTAGAATGCAAAACCAAATTCTGGAATAGGATTTCAAGGTACCCTGGAACTTATTAATCAGGTGCGTAAGCAAAATATTCAGAATTTGCATAATTCTATATCTTATTGTTGTGTAAAGACAGTATAATATAACGCTGCCGCACAACAGTGTAAAAGCAAAGGCCTGAAAGTTGCTGTTGCATCTAGTGCTGACCGTATCAAGGTTGATGCCAATTTAGCTGCTGCTTGTTTACCAGTTTCAATGTAAGCTAATCTTATTTGACCTATACTTCTCACGTTTGTTGAACACAATCCAATATTTGTCACAAACTTTGGTTTCAGAAGCTCACTAATATTTTCAGTTTCAAAAACTCAACTTTTTATTGCAGAGGTTTTTGTTCTTATATATTGTTGTCCTACTTTCATCAGGTTTGATGCCATTGTGTCAGCAGATGGTTTTGAGAATTTGAAACATGCTTCTGATATTTTCTTAGCTGCATCAAAGATCTTGGATGTGCCTACTAGTGAGGTATATTGGTGTAATGCCAATTTTTTTTTAGATGAATAAAGGTTAGCATTGGTTTTAAAATTGATTCAGGGATGAGCATTAGTTTCAAATTTTGATTAATAAGTTCCATAGTTTTGGGTAATAAAGATTATAGAATAATAAGTTGGGATTGAAAATTGTTTTGATTCAAAATTAAGATTTAAGGATATTGATTTTGAATTTAAAGTATAAGGATTTAGGATTATGGATTTTAATTCAAGTTCTAATTCAAGTTTGATTTAAGAATAGGTGGTTATCCAATCTTGTTTTTGATACTAAGGTTTGGCTATAAATAGGAGCTAGCACACACTTCACTTTTATTGTGGCTCTCTTATTCATTTTCTCTCTATAATCATCTTTAACTGTAGTTTTAGAAGAAATTCCTTTTAGCAAGAGGGGCATCTCGATTTAAGCATAGAGGCTAGAGATTTTTGAAGTATAATGTGTTCATATGATTTTCAATGAATAAGTGGTTTATCAAATAACTAAGTTATTTCATGAAGTACAAGAAAGTAGTATTGATTATGTTACATATAAAGAATTGTGTTTTGAATTAATATTTTAGCTCATTGTCTATTATTACAGTTGTTATACTGTTCATTTACAATTATTATCGTTATGTTAGCGTTATTTTTACCGTTCCATTATTGGTTGGCACACCCAGTTACAATTGTGCACAAGTTGATTGATTGATCGAATATCTGGATTAATTATACAGTTTGACTGATATATAATATGACATGAGCAAATGATATTGATCCTTAAATGTTTATGAACATGCTTACTGCATTCTTAAACTGTAAAATGATATTTTAATGTAGATAGTATCAAAAAGTTAAGCGTGGATTTATTTACAGAGTTGGCAGCTCAGTCCTTGTCATCAACATTTTTGTAGATTGAGAATTTTATAGATAATGTAAATTAATAGCTGGAGACTTTATGCTAGGCCATTGCAAGAGATTAAAGTATTTTTCTTGTAATAAGAAACATTGTTTGATTATGAATTTTAAGCTTTAAATAATATTGTGTATCAAGATTTTTAATATTTATGAAGTTTGAGATGTAAGATTTGATATTTGAAATTTTGAGGGTATTATATTATAAGTTTGTTTCATGGAAATTATGGGGTAATACAATTAGCAAATTCTGCGGTTTAATTATTGACACTGATATGAAGTTGCAAGGCTTTTCTTAGTCTTTTGGCTTGAAGAGTGAATGAATAATAATATTGATAGAGCTGTATTGTTTTCTATTTTGCAGTAACTTGTTTCTGTCTGCATGTTTTCCATTTTCTCATGATTTTTTTCTGCTGGAATAAAAATTAGCTTTGCTTAGAAGTGCAGAAGTATAACTACATCATTCATTGCTACACTTGTTACGTAGCTGACATTTAGATTAACTTTTGAACTTAATACATGCATCTCACGTGTCATGAAATTTCCCATAAAAATTGGTGCTGTTTTTTTGAGAATGGTTGATTGTTTACATTTATGAGCAAGTTTGTTTATGAAAATAACCTGTAGCCTCTGTCCCCAGTGTATTGTAATTGAAAATGCACTAGCTGGAGTACAGGCTGCTAAAGCTGCACAAATGAGGTATATTCTGCTTTGGTTTCTTAGAATAAAAGTAGTCAATTATGTTTTTGAATTAAGGAATAAATTTTCGTATCCAAGTTCCCTCCTCCATTTCCTAGTATTAAAACTTTTCATTGTCTATTTGGGTCTCATTTTTAATCATTTGTTTACTTATTCTCCGCTGCCTGCAGATGTATAGCCTTGACAACTACATTGTCAGAAGAAACTCTAAAACAAGAAATAAGTCCACTAATCAGAGAAGAGATAGGAAGCATCTCACTTGATGATATTCTCACCGGTGGCTCTGGTTCTTATAGTATGTAGTCAGCAGAATATGTGTAAACTATTTTTTTTTTTGCACCAGTACAATCAATAATGTAAATTGGTAAAACAGCACTGCACCAATTCTTTCTGGAACAAAATCCCTGATTAAGACAAATTTCTTCTAATGCATATCTCTTGGTGATTATCTCTTGCCAACTCATTGTGTTTGTGTATGGGGTGCAGTGTGTGGTTAATAAAAACAAGAAAAGAAGAATCTAATAAGAATATATCATTGCAGATGAGAAAATACGGGGACCTGAGCTATTGCACCCTTCATCGCAAAATTCATCAGCTAGGCCCGAATTAAAAACAGATAATGGTCCAATCCTGGATAATGCTGCTGCTAATGACAAGAGCTCCTCAACTTGGGGGTAAGACATGTTTTATATCTTTGAAATTTGATTGAAACCATGTTGATGATTTGGTTCATCATCGATTATATGCCAACACTAATTTGGATTTCTTTACCTCTTAATCAAAGATTTTTTTTCTTCCAGAACTTCTTGACTTTCAAATTGAACGGTGCCAATGACATGTTACTTATGAAAATTGGTTTCCTCTTATCACTTTTGCTATGCTTTCAAAAAAAAAATAAAAATTAGAGAGTTATTCTCAACTTGCGTCAATTAAATTCTTTAATTGATTGTTGTATATCCTTAAAATCCCAATAACGAGTAGTTTGGTGTTTTGCCAAGAAAAGATGTCTACTAAATCATTTTTATTAACTAAACAAATAGAACCTTTTCTGCGAATATATCAGCTTGAGGTTGCAGATTTTATTTGTGAACAGGTTGCAGGGTTCTCGAAGAGATTTATTGAGATATGGAAGCTTGGGAGTTGCTCTTTCTTGTCTCCTCTTTGTAATTTTGAAATATAAAGTATAGTAAACTTTATCCAAGGAATGCTGGAGTATAGATTTATGCTGAACATCAGCACCCTTGAGTGACTAAAAATATGTGAAATTACTTTGCTTTTACAGGCAATGCAATATGCGTCTCCTAAAGCTATTTGGAATCTGTTATTTGGAGTCAGCTGTCCATCTTTTAAGCCGATTGAAGGTATAATTGTATTTCAGATTATACATCTTTATACATTTTTGATGGTCCTATTACTCCTTGTCGAGTAGTAGACAGAGTATAAACCTGCTGCCTTTTATCCCTTGCAGGAGAATCTTCATGGTCAGAAAGAATCCAGCAATTTGTGAACTATATATCTGATGTCAAAAACAGGTAAATAAGATAAATATTCACCTTTCAGTAATTAATCTATGATCCTCTTCAATTTTTTTTACTACAAAACACTTTTCCTTCTATCTGCCGTTATCAAATCTATGCTTAATCTGTTTTAAATGCAACGTCTTTTGCTGTGTTAGGAAAACTATTACTGTTGTACCGGAGTTTCCATCCAAACTTGATTGGTTGACTACAGCTCCCCTTCAGTTTTGCGGGGTAAATGATCTAACTCTAACTTGTAGACTGCCATGACCCTTCCAAACAAATGTATCAAAGCCTTCAGTCTCGGTCCAACAATATAAAAGTGAAAAAAAAAAGGGGGAAACTCTGTGCTGCCAAGAGATGATGTCTTGCCTTGTGGCAATACATGTGGTTCATACTAATGTATTCCTACATATATAGTGTAGTTTTCATGTGAACTATTTCAAATTTTTGCAGGATTTGAATGGAAAAGTGGTTGTGCTGGATTTTTGGACCTACTGCTTTATAAACTGTATGCATGTTTTGCCAGATTTAGAGTTTCTAGAGAAAAGGGAAAAAGACGTGCTAGTAAATTCACTTCCTTCATTTGTTATGTCTCAATCGCTTGGCTTTTTGATGTTCTTATTGCATATACCTATTGTACATTTTGCCCCTATCCTTTCTAGTGCTTTTATTGAATTGCTCTGGTTGATTCATTAAAGTTCACCATTAATTATATGTATTTATGTTTGTACAGTCTACCAATCTTCCTTGTCATCTAAAACTAGAAGAAATCTCAGCAACATACATTCCCACTTCCCAACTTTCCCAGAAAACAATCCTAGACCTCTTGAACAAAAAATGCGAAACTTCCTGGCAACATCTGAAGCAGGTTCACGCTGTGATATTAAAGAATGGACACTTTCAGGATCATTATGTATCTGGAACTTTGGTGAAATGCTATGCAAATACTCATTTCAGCAACTTGGATTTAGCTTTAAAGGTCTTCATTTCTGTTCATAGGCCAAATGTTTTCGTATGGAACACTGTACTTAAAGGTTGTTTAGAACATAATGAGCCGTGGACTGTTATATGTTCGTATTATAAAATGGTTGCTGCAGATTCTAGGCCTAATAAGTTTACATATCCGACAGTGTTTAAGGCTTGTACAATTGCTGAAGCAGATAAAGAAGGGAAGCAAATTCATGCTCATGTGGTGAAAAATGGACTTTCTGAAGATGTGCATATAAAAAGTTCTGGAATTAAGATGTATGCATCATTTGGCTGTGTAAGTGACGCAAGACAGATTCTTGATGATGGTGGAGAATTGGATGTCATTTGTTGGAATGCTATGATTGATGGCTACTTGAAATGTGGAGAGATTGAAGCAGCTAAGGAGATGTTTAATTGTATGAGTGATAAAAATATTGGATCTTATAATGCAATGATAAGTGGTTTTGCTAGATTTGGAAGGGTTGAAGAAGCGCGAAAGTTGTTTGATGAGATGAGTAATAAGGATCAAATAACTTGGAGTGCTATGATTGATGGTTATATCAAAGGAGGGTATTATAAAGAAGCATTGGAAGTATTTTATGAAATGCAAACAGATAATATTAGGCCAAGGAAATTTGTTCTTTCTAGTGTATTATCTGCTTGTTCTAATTTGGGGGCACTTGATCAAGGCAGATGGATTCATGCTTATGTGAAAAGAAATTCTATGTATTTGGATGCAGTGTTAGGGACGGCTTTGATTGATATGTATGCCAAATGTGGGCTGCTTGATATAGCATGGGAGGTTTTTGAAAACATGAAAGAGAAGGAAGTTTCTTCCTGGAATGCCATGATTGGTGGGCTTGCTATGCATGGCCTATCAGAGGATGCAATTGAGCTTTTCTTAAAAATGCAAAGGGAAAAGATGAAACCAGATGTAATCACTTTTGTTTCTATCCTAACAGCTTGTGCTCATGCAGGAATGGTTGATGAAGGTTTAAGTGCCTTCTATGATATGAAGAAGACGTTTGGTATTGAGCCTGAAATGGAACATTATGGATGTGTTGTAGATCTTCTAGGAAGGGCAGGTTTTTTATCTGAGGCAGAGAAATTTATAAATTCAATGCCAATGGAACCAAATTCAGCAGTTTGGGGAGCCCTTTTAGGTGCTTGTAGGAAACATGGAAATGTTGACTTGGGTGAAAGGGTGGGGAAGATTTTACTGGAGATGGAGCCTGAAAATAGTGGTCGATATGCATTGCTATCAAACATTTATGCAAAAGAAGAAAGATGGAAAGATGTAGCAAAAGTTAGGAAGTTGATGAAAGAAAGAGGAATAAAGACAAATCCAGGAACTAGCATGATTGATTTGAATGGTGTTGTTCATGAATTCAAAATTGGAGATGGATCACACCCACAAGTGAAGGAAATTTACTTGATGTTGGAAAACATCATTAAGATGCTGAAAATGGAAGGTTATTCACCAAATTCCTCCCAAGTTTTGTTTGACATTGATGAGGAAGAGAAGGAAACTGCAGTGAAGTACCATAGTGAAAAACTTGCAATTGCTTTTGGATTCATTAACACAGAACCTGGAACAACCATCCGGATTGTAAAAAACTTAAGGGTGTGTGAAGACTGCCATTCTGCTACCAAGCTTATTTCTAAAGTATACAAGAGGGATATAATTGTAAGGGATCGTGTACGTTATCATCATTTTAGAAATGGTAAATGTTCCTGCAATGATTTTTGGTAAAGTCCTGAGGACATATCATTTGGAACACATACAAGTAGCAGATATTAAACTGGTGGGACAGCAATGCAGTGCCACTTATTCATACTGGATGTATATTTAGAGTCTATACCATATTTCTGGATAGCATTTTAGCAATTGTTTTGAGGCTGGCATTCATTGGTATAAGCATGGTGAGTTTTGGTAGATGATCCGGAAGGATTTCCATGAATTTCATAGCTGCTGTTTACTTCATCTATGCTGTTGGTATTGCTCTCAGTTGTGTTGCTGATTTTGTCATCACTTTTGGCAGGAGCAGCTGTTGGAATGGAACCATTTGCTAAGACCAGACAATTTTGTATCAGGTTGTGCATTCACCTCCAAATGAAATCTTCTGGCATCTTCTTGAAGATGCAGTGACAATGCAAGCACAAACAGAACTACAAGTACTTTCTTCATGATTGATCTGGACTTTGACGCAGAATTAATGTACTATGATAACTTTTGTTAGAAGAAAAAAACAATATATGAAAGCAATTCCTAATTCAAATGAGATGGTACATACCTTATCTGCTTCCAGTTAAAGCTTCTTGATGTTGCTGGTGTATATTTCTTTCGAGAAGAGATTTTATAGTGCTAATATGTTTTGACTTTTTATTGATAGAAAAAGATTTTTTACTGTAATTTCTTGATTTTTTTTTTTTTTTTTTTTATCGTTTAATTGTAAAATCTATTTAAAGAAGTAACACTCGAAACATCATACCAAATTAAAGTATATTTGCATTAGTGGAAAAATAATTTTCGGGTCGTGTTGGTACCTTGAGAATACAAAAATGTAATGGATAATAACAATTATTTTGGCCTTACTGGAAAAGCAATTTGCATGCGTACTCACTACTGACCATTGTAGAAGAAATTATGATATAAGTAAGATATCATTAAAGATTTTCCCAAAATGGAATGAGGTTTGGATGCTGTATTTCAATATAACAGTTTGATTAAGTCTGCAATATAGGTTTCAACAAGTAATGCTAGTACTGGGATACAATTTCCTGCACCAATTATGTCTACAAATATTTGGACCCAAATGATGTAACAGGTGAATTAATATGCATTTGTTTGGTAAGTAAATTTTTATTTTATAATAATTATAATTTACAAGTCGCCACAGCATAGTACCAAACAAAGTCTATATTATAATAATTACTTCATGACATAAGTATAATCTCATTGACATATTTAATCAATCTTAAAAATTGGCATTGCCATGTATTTCTTTTGGTGGATAAAAAATGCACTCTCGCTATTGTCATATAAAGTAAGACGAAGCTACTTCGCTTCTCAAATTCCTCAATTTTTATCGTTTTTCAAACAAAGACATATTTGATATACATTAAATAATATGATGCTTATTGAAATAATCAAAAGAGTCCTTAAATCTTGTAAAGAAAAAATGGTCATGAATCTCATATGATATTAAATAGGTTGTTTATATGTGTATGAATCATAATCATTAATCCATTGATCAACGAAATTCATTCAATAGTCCTACTCGGATGATAGGTTTTAGTTACAATAAATATATAATACTGTATAATGATCAATGCTAAGCCATTCGGGGTCCAGCATAAATATCTCGGGATCAAATGCTGAGCCCAAGTTTGTTAAGTATCCAGTGCTCTAAGGCATTAAACCCCTTCAGATATTGTTGTTTGCAAATTGTGAAAATGAAAAATGTTTCAAATACTGCACCGAAAACTATAAATGCAAAATTTCTTAAATGGGCTTTTGTAGAAATCTAGGACTAGAAAAAGATGTTTAAAGATCCTGGAAAATAAATGATAACATCTGTTGCAATGTCATAAGCTCTCATGATTATACCAACTTCACGATACGTTAGGTTCCAAATTATAGGTATGTTTGGGACCACAGTACTTAAGCAAATGATTCTATTCTCAAACCACCTCAATCTCGAGCAAACCTTAAGTTCCAATTCGAATGGAAAGTGGTACCACCGAAGTCACTATTTATAGATTACCTAAAGTAGGCCTTTTTAAGATGTCAGAACAACTGAAATTTATCTTATTTTTCATAGATGTCGATGGCACTTCTCTTATTATTTTCTCTGTTTGTAATGAGTCCAAGTAGGGAAGAAGTAGAAAAAGCGCTAATTCTTCCTCCTCTTGATCCTTGATGAATTAGTCCTGTAACTCAACACCAGTGATGTGAGCTAGCTTCAACCTGTTTTGCAGCATAACAAAGCGAAATTAACTTGATACATGCTATTGACATACAGGAAAAAAAGGGAACGGTACTGGTTGAAAGAGTAAGTAAGCGTCTTAACAGAACTAGAAGATCAGAATTATTATGTAGTCCAATTCAGAAACAAAATGAATTGATCGTCTGTAAAAGAAACAGAGATTTGGCAAACATAATATGAATTCTCTTGTTATTACCCTTCACTCGCAAGGGTTGAATTGCCACAGCATCCTGAAGCTTAAAGGGTGTGTCTTTTAACAAACTCATTAATAGGCAGGCTTCAATTGGTTTAGCAGGGTAATGATCAATGGCTACTACTCCATCAATTTATAGGTTACAGATTGAAAGGTGCTTTAAGGAAGGCTAGGATTAGAAGTTAGCACAATTAACTAGATATGATTTAATAATAAGATTTACGAGGATATATAGTTGGTCAGTAAACTTTTTGATGCCAATTAAATGCTAATTAAATGATTGTACAGACAGACAGACGGACATATATGTATGTATGTATGCCTCTTAACATGAACTGAATCCTTAAGGGTCTTGCTTTCCCTTTTTTTTTTTTTTTTTTTTTTTTTTTTTTTTTTATTATTTCACTAATTGAATGCTGAAGTACACTTCAAGCATCAAAGTTTTCATAAATGGATGATATTTTTTATTTGCCTCTAAGTACATTGATTGAATGAAAGCAAAATGACATCTCGGAGCTGTTGAGGCAGTGACTGTCTCAAATTGATAACAACATCAATGGAGCCATCCGCAAAATCAAATTGCTGCTGCATTAAAATTGCTATGACTTCTGGTACTTGAGAGCTGAGCTGACTTCAGCCTAATTCATAGTATAAGGACCAATGGAATGTCATTCCTGGATTTTCAGGCTCCAGGATGAAAGGCTTGGGATGAGCATTGGAATGGCTTGGTGCTGACTTCAGATGTTAATTTCTTCAAACTTAAACCATGTTGGTAATCCTGATGTAATATTCACTTTCTAACAAATAAATTTTGAAATTCAAATTGTTCATAAATTAGGATAGTATTTTGCATATTTAATAAGGATTCTGTATGTAATAATTGAAAATTGACTTTATTCCGTTTGATAAATCTCACACGCGAAGGCTTGATTTTTGGTTGTTTTCTTTTAAAGGGCCTCGTGATGAAGTTAAGGCATTTCTTATGCTGAAAATAAGAGGATGGTTTTGGAAACTCGTCATTGCGTTTTAGATAATTCTTCTTGCATATTATGCTCCTTCAATTTCAATATGTGGTTAGATCGAATACCGTAGTACTTGTTAATTTGATTCGAAATGGTACTTACTTGACCCTTGAAGTACTTCTTTTTATGGGTTTATTTTATATTTTGGACTATCGAAATATTTATTTTGCTTGCTTCCATATATATGTTTAGTATCAGAAACAGTCAGGAAATGATCCCACTTGTTGCCTCACCGATCCTATAAAATGAAAATAGTAATGTTTTTTTTTTCGTAATAAATGCATTCTACATATTATATATGCTGTTTCTTGTTAAGTTGTTCGGGATAATTTTATTTCTCTCTTAACTGAAATCCTGTTTTTATGCTGTCAGTGATAAATTTTAAGAACTTTCAGAACAAGTAATGAACTTACACTTCTCTCTATGTCTTGGTCATGCTGAGAAAAGTTAATTGCCATAAAAGATCTGAATCCGTCTAATAAATTGATTAGAGAAACTCTTATAAATTAATCATGTCCAAGTTGAAACTCATCATATTATGCACTGAAAAGTGCTTAACTGTATTTGGTTGCTTCCTTTATGATTGCCTCTTCAATCATAGACAACTAAAATTACTTTGATCAAAAAGAAATTAGCAATAGAGTAGGCAATGCAAAGAAAAGAACTCAAAAATTTTATTTGGTTCGTCTTTGCAGCCTACATCCAGAGGTGAAGACAAGAAGCTCATTTTACTTGCAAATTGGAGTTTACAAATATTATATAATAACATTCTTCGCTCAACCCCAAAACGCCTATTATTTTTCTCATTCAAGACAACATTTCTAATGGCCTAAAATATACATAATTGAAGTTTTTCTTTTTAGGAAACAAGTCCTAAGACCATATTTTTAAAAAAAAATAAGGTTGTAAAATAAGTCTTTAAAGTACATATCTTACTAGCCTTTGATTTTGATAAAAACTAAGCTTACAAGTATAAGCTCTCAGCTATTAAAACCCTACCCAAATGAGTTTTCATGGCTGCCAATAAGAGAGAGGAAAAGATGACCCAAAAATTTTTCCTTTTCAATCACTTTCTCATTTTTATTAAATATAATATTTATCCAAATAAATATATATAATAACAGGAACATAATGTCATACAATCAAGCTCATTTTTCATGAATGAGCTCAAGTCAAACTTACATTATATATTTGACAAAGAATAATTAATTCAAAATTAATTAATTAATATATTAAATATATATAAATATGCCAAGTGTCAAAATATTATCCAT
>JAWDEX010000009.1:98544-115911 GCA_035221805.1 Trichilia hirta | reverse complement strand
CATGAATAAAATTTACAGAGGACAAAATTGGGTTATGACACCCTAGTCTGACATGAGGAGATTATGAAAGGACCTGTCGACTGACCATGTCATATTCTATCTAATTAAGCTCCCCTTCTCTGATGCTCACACGTGTAAAGGTCTTATAAATAGTAAAATTGCTATACGAGAAGAAATTTTTTTTTTCTAACCTTTCGAGAGAAGAAAAAAGAAATTCAAACTAGCAGTAGCTAGACCCACTATAAATATTCCCGAACCCAACATTCCAGGTCGATAGATAACTTAAATACTCTTTTTTTATTGTCTCTCTTTAATTCAATTTTTGATAATTCACTAACTTGAGCGTTAGAATTTATATGTCGATAAGCCGACTTTACTCTTAACTTGTTTGTTTCAATTTCAAATAATTCTCTAAAAATCATTTTTCGAGGTTGGATAGTATTCTGTATGATTCTTGCATCAATAATAATAGTAAAATCTTTGTGGTACGCTGAATTTTTTATTTCGAAAAAATTTAGGGATCAACAATTATTATTATTAGTAGGAGTAGTAGTAGCAGTAGTAGTAGTATTTATAAAATTATTTAAATAAATTGATAGGAAATGGAAAATGCCTGTAAGTTTTCTAGCTTTTTCCAATGAAATGGACAAGCTGTTTCCGATGTGGATGGAAATTTGGCTATTTTGTAATTGTCGTTCCATCTTCCCACGTGTTCCAGCCAAACATCCCACTTGCCGCTTTCTTTGTAGTACCTGATTGTGACCCATGGCAGCCATGTGTCACCCCTTCCCCTGGCTTCTCAATTACCAGGTTCAGGTTTATGGTTCTGGCTCATGCTCTGTTATTTTCCATTCGGCAGCATATTATGCTCCATTATTCTCATTTTTTACATGACAAAGTTATTATTCAGAATGAGAATAAACAGTTACGAAATGAAAATATTATAGGAGATGAAATTGGATGGCAATGTCATTATTTTCAAATTAGTTCAAGCTTAATTAGAGTTAATTGTCATCTATTATTCACTAATGAATTAATTAACATTGAATTTGATAATTAATCCGTTGATGCCACGGATTGGGAAAACGACAAAGCCAAGGAATTCATTTTTGAGTTGTCAAAAGTGCAAATCCAGCTCCCCAACAAAACTGGACCGATGGAATGAAAAGGAGACAAATGTGTGTGAAAATAAATAAATTTTATTTATTTATTTATTTAATCAGTTTGTTATTTGTTATTTGCTATTTTGTAGTTTTATTTTGCTTTTTGGTTGCCCACTCTCTGTTTTTTTTCATATTTGTGTGGTGTTTTCAATAAACCTGGTGACACTTCTGGTTAGCTCACGTTGACATAGTGATTGATGGTGTCTTTGTTTTCTGATTCCTTGTCCCGTCACCAAATCAATTGTTAATCTCCGCTTATTAAATCCTATAATAATTTGGGTTTTTCCCACTCCTAAACGTTGGTTTGGTATTAGAATTTTTTTAACTATAGCTTTTATAAGTACAAGAGTTTTTGAAAAAAATTAAATATTTAGTTATTATAACTAATTTTTAATAAAAAATTATGTAATTATTTTAAAAATAAATTTTTAAAAATTATATTAAAAGAAAAAGAGCATAAAATTTTTAAAATAAAAAGAGTATCTTTTAAATAATTAAAAACTCTCCACTTTCAAAAGTTCAAATTTTTTTTTTTTCTTGTAGAAGTAAGAAAATTTTTTTAATCCTTCTAAAAAAAAAAAAACCTAAAGTTTTTGATATGAAAAATGTTATTTTAATCTGCAAAAAATTCAATCAAACCAACAATAGGAGGGAGCCCTACACTTGCATTCATTCTTCTTTTTGTTTCTGCGAGACTGCTAGTTAGTAAATAGAACGGATCCTAATGGTCGTTGAAATTATAAAGACAGCGAAGAATGTGGGCTAGATATTTGGATGCCCATTATCATAGGACATAGAAGGATGCGGCCTCATTGTCACAAAGACGACGGGCAGTGGGTCTCGACGTCAAATTCCATCCCAGATGCAGCAAGAAAGCTGAAATGCTAATTCTGTGTGTACGAAATCGTTGCTTGATCATTCAAGTTGCTAAGTCCACTGGATGATTAAAATGGAATTGGATAGTTTTGCTTGCATGGTGGTTGTTATATATAATGTCAATATATCCTTAAGTAACTCTTTTTGTTTCCTACCATGTGTAATAAAATCCCCTAAACGATTAGACACATAATTTGCACTCACATATCTATAATGTGTATTTGTTGTTATGCTAAAATTTAAGAATTTATTACTTAAAATTCCAATTTTTTTCGTGCGTTTTATGGACATTCAAATTTACAAAGTGTCTATGATTCCGGCTGCAATGATCAAATGGTTAATATCTCGTTTCAAAACACTTGCTTAACACATAGTCAAGTACATGACCATTAATTCTTAAAGATTTTGTGATAAATTTAACTTAATTACATAATTATGCCCACAATCAACAAACCTGAATGTGGCGGTCAATATGCTTGGATTGCAATAAGTGGTTCATTTTAGCCTTACCAAGTTCTTTAATTACCTGAACTCACCATATTTATATATGTAAACACATGCATGCAAAGATTTCTACAATAAATTATTTTGTCAATAGATCCTAGGTAAGATTGATTTGAAAAACAGGATGATACCATTTTAACCCTTGTGAAAATGAGTTTGTATGAGATAGAAATTGATAGTGTTAGAGATAATTTGATAGATCATGTTAATGTTGATACTACAATTAAGTTAGTGAATCACATGATAGATTAATTGTAAGCAGAATTTTTGTAATATTTAATTTTCTAAGGGGACATATGGCATGCATTAAATAATTAAATATGGAATTTTTTTTTTCAAATGAAATTCTTACATCCAACCATCACTGAAGTGTCCAGCCGAACACAAAATCAACGCACCTCTTAAAAACGGGATCTCATAAATCACCTAACAACCATTTTAAATCACAGAATGTGTGCACAAGAATCACACACGGTGATACTAAATATAGAATTAAATTATAAAATACGTGCACAAAGATTAATATGATAATATTAAATACAAAATAAAATTTTAAGGACTATACACGGAGGTATTAAATATAAAATAAAAATATTATAGTATTAAATATAAAATAAAATCTCTCACTTAATTTTTTTTTACGATTTAATAAATAAAGAAAATTTTAAAGTGGAAATTGAACCTGGGACTTAGACATCCACAGCAACAACCCTCACCACCATGCCACCCCTCAATATATAATAATTAATTAAATATAGGATTAAAATAAATAAATAAATGAAAAAGGAATTATTAGGTTTTTTTAATTAAGGCTGTGATTGACGTTATAGAAGGAAAATTTTTTATATCCGATTCAACTGAAACAAAAGAAAGTAAAAGAAAATCGAGAGGAAAAAAAGAAAGAAAGAAAGAAAGATGAAGGACACGGAGAAGAAAAAAAAATGAGGAGGAGAAAAACAGTAAGTTGTCCTAATAAATTTTAATGTAGTTTTTTTATTTATCTGATATTTTTTAAAATAAAGTTTAAGTATTATAGATATATGAATATTTTAAAAATATCTTATATTATAAATTTATGAAAAACAAATAGGAATATATCAAATTGATGTTAAATTTTTTATTTTAATTGTAGGACAAAAGTACATTATAGTCAAGATTAATTAAAATATTACAATTTAAATTAAGTAAATTATAAATATTACAATTTAATATGATTTGAATTATTTTCATATTATTTTATAGATAAATTATTTTTCTTACTTTATAAAATTATAAGTAAAATTTTATTTTAATTGCATATCATATAAGGGTCATCTTTTGAGACTGTGGGGTCTATTTCTCAAATGTTTGAAATATTTACAAAATATCAAAGACGGTCACATAAAGGTTGTTACCAACATTTTTTTATTTTTATTCTATATCAATGTGAAATTTTGTTACAAGTATAGAATTTAAAAACAAAAGAAAAAGAAAAATATTTTAGCTTAAAATCAATAATTATTTAATATATTCTATTATGATTAGGTTACCGAAAGAAACAGATGACTTTTAACATCAAAATTTCATCTGAATGTGCTATATAAATAAGATACAATATAATTTATTCTGATTAGGTCATTGTTAAAATTTGGCTGTGAGTGTAAATAATATTACTTAACTAAGTCTTCTTGATAAATATTTATAATTTATTATGAATTTTTAAAGTCACGTGTTTTCTATATTATAAATTCTAACACTGGTATAACTTTTATCTTATAAATTTATTGATATGATTTATTTATTGAATTTATAATTCACTATTTGTCAAATTACTTTACCTTTACTGTGAACAGAATTTAATGGCTGAAGTCCCGGGTATTTTTGATAATAGGTGTTAAGGATATTTTTTTAGTAAAATTTTGTTAGAATTCTTAATATCAAAACACTAGTTTATAGAATATTTCGTATACATAATTATATGATTCTTTCCTTTCGAGTAAGTTAGGTAAGGATTTTGCATAAACTTAAAGCAATGCTTTCATAATTTAAGAATTTAAAATATGTTAATGAGAGATATTTTAGTTGTGATTTTTCAAAATTAAGAAACTAAGAATAAAGAAGTGTCTTAAACTTAAATAGTATTGTAGTATTTGTATTGAGTTAATTAAAGAATTCAGGGTTAGGGTTGGAGCATTCATAAATATTATTTCTATTGAATTTATTAATTATATTTTGACAGTTAAAATTATTATAAGGCAAAGTAGGAATTTTTTTTTTTTTTTGATGCCGAAAAAATTCTTATAGGCAGCTATTATTACGGCGATCGGTCATACACGGGTCAAGCACTCATTTTTTTGGGGTACGTATTCACAAATCATACAACACCTGTCCTAAATCAATTAAGATCATGTATAGATACCACACTACAGTGATACTAAATACAGGATAAAACTCTAACTGCACCAGATTCTTACATCTGAATATACTCCAAAAAAGTTGATGCTCGATGCAACCCAGCATCCCAGATATATGAAAAAAAAAAAAGTTTACTCTTCTAATATAATTATGGGGTAATAGGATCGGTAAAATTGGATTAATTTCACAACTCGATATTTACTTTCACGAAAATCAAATATGCAATCCCTAAAGGTTACACAGATTATATATTTGGGTACATTTTCAAAACTTCAACAACATTTTGAAAATTATATTTTTAGGAACAGAGTTAAGAAGCATAAATCATAATTAAGTTCTACGCACATTTCATTTTCTTTTGTCATTGATGATAAATATTTTAAGTTCCTAGAAATTTCATACATTAGATCTCTTAGTAATTTGTCAATCAAATATTATTTTCCCATCTTCATATCTTATAAATTAATTAATATTCATGAATGAAAACAATCCATCATAATACATAGACATCCTATCCAAAACAAGAAGCAAATGAGAAGAACATTTATGGAAATTCATCAAAGAGATAAAGTCAAAATATTAATTTCTGCTGGGTTGTAGTTGTTTTCATAACAATTTTCCGGATTCTCTTGCTACTAAAATCTTTTTCTTCTTGACAGATGTCTTGGTTTCAAGGACATATATGTCTTTTGCATCCAATTACAGGGAATGGAAAGGAAAGATATCTTCTTTCTGAAGTTCCAATTGCTTCTGTCAACTTAATTTTAATGGATATCCAGTTTCTCATACCGCACTGCATCTCTCGTGGTTTCTTCTAGACTTTTATGTAGGAAAAAAATGAGGACTTGAGGTTAGCCCTCCATTTATGTATTGTTTTATAATTTTTTTTAAATATGAATGATTAGGATTCAAACCACGTGAAATTAGACAAAGGAGAAAATCAAACCTTCTTGGGAGTTTAATAAATTAATACAAGTCCAAAAATACAAATATTGATAGATTGAAACACGAAAATTTCAATTATTGACATGGAATTGTGGAAGTGGAACATTGGAGATGAGTGAGTACTCCAAGGATAGTTTATCATTTTGAACGAAAGTAAGTTTATATTATTTGTGTAATTTATTATAATTATTAATAAATATTTGAAAAGTATGAATTTTTTATGGAAATATCAAAAAATAAATAAGTATTGATAATTTCATTTTTTATTTAAAAATTATATAGTTATAAAAATATTATATAAATCTACCTATAAAATATTATATAATTTTTAAATTTTTATGAGACTTTTGCCTTTAAGATTTAATTAGCAGGAAAAAAAAAAAAAGTATAAAAATATTATCGCTCTTTTGAGTGGTGCGACAAAAGATTCAATTCAATGGCCGAACTTACTCAGAAAATAATTTAATACAGAAGAAGATGGATATTAATTGGGCTCATTAGCCCAAGATTAATGGGCCAGCTTAGAACAAGAAGAAGAAGATGGATATTTCTTGTGCTATCAATATTCACTCCCATATAATTTTGAAGGACACATTTATCTAAAATTATACGAGCGTCGAAGATATATATGCGAATTGAAAAAATAAAGAATTAAAAGATTAAAGACAATACGAATTATAATAAATACTTATATCTTCCAACATTTGACAAATTATAAGACGACAAAACCAAAATCTCAAGTATCTGTTTCTATATTCTAAATCTTCCTCTGCAACCTAGATACATCCGCCATCTGACGTCAAATTCGGACAACCACAGATACACATTACGTCACTTTTCCAACTACAGAACGTACATGTCCAACAGAGTTTACTTTTTTACACTGTACAACCGCAAAAGAGGAAGAAAAAACATAACATGGAGACGAGAACAACTGACTCAACCGCCGTTACAACACTCCAAACGATGTCGTCCACGCTCAGATCTGGAAATCTCGATGATATAGTGAAATACTGCGGCCAATGGAATGCTGAAGTGGCCCACCTTCCGAGCACCATTTCGTTCTAGAGCAGCTGTTTTGCTTTTGCTTGCGGTTAGCTAGTGATTTGGGAAGGACGGGGGTAGGGGTATTTATCCTGATGTGGGATAGATTAAATGCGGGTGAGTCCTTGATAATACCATGTTTCTGGTGGGTCCAATCATTGGAATTTTTGAGAAACAGACAACATTGGTTTGATTTGAAATTGTTGGCATGGAGGGAAATTTTGAAATTTTTGCAAATTTTGACTTCCTTTTTCTTTTTAAATTTGTGTTTATTGATTGACTAATTGGTTGGAATTAGTTGTATCTCATCATCAACAACGGCGATGATGTTGGGATATCAGACATGATAATCATTGATTATAAGGAAAACGCATTTTTTAGATTTGTTAATTAGATATGGTTAATTTTTTTTCTTCTAATTATTTATATATAATAATAATTTAATCGTAAAAGAAAAAAAAAGGGAGAAATTGATTGTTAATAGATGAAATGATAAAATTATAGTGAATTTTAGAAATACTTCTCGAATGTTGAATTTTTTAAAGGAAATATATCGATTTTCTATTTTAAAATTTTAATACTATTACTTAAATAGTATTTATCTAATAATTATTATTAATTTATTCTTAACTTTCAAATTCAATTAATCTCTTAACAAAATTATAATTAATTACGTATGTATTATTAATAATTTATTATTTATAATTTAAATAATAGATTTTGTGAAAACGGTATGTATAATCCCACAATTTAGTCAATTCAACAAAAATAAACCCAAATCAAATTACTTATCTATCGAATCTCTTTTGTTAGAAATTTTCTTAAAAAGATATAATAAATTTTGTAAAATAAGAAAAATTATTATTTTATTTACTATTTATTATAATAAAATAATTTAAAAGATATTAAAATTAATAGTAAATAAATAAAAGCAACTAAAATTTTTGTAAAAGTTTTTCTGCTAATAACTAAATTTAAATATAACAATTCTTTTAGTTACTAATTATTTTAATAAAATAATTTTAAAAAATAATAAAATCAATTTTATTTATTTATTTGTTTTAAGAGAGATGATGTTGTTGGTGTTGACAATTACGGTTAGATGTAGAAATGGCAAAAATCTAAATCCTTAACAAATATCTTTGACTGTGTATTTGTATCCATATTTGAATAAATATTTGTTTTTTGTTGATAAGTTAAATTCGAATATTTAAACTTTTAAATATTTAAAAAAAAATAAATTTATAAAATATATTTTAACTTTAAAAATGTATATATTATTTCAAAATAAAATAATATCAATAAATGTGTAAATATATTATTTTAATATAAAACAATAAAAATAAAAATAATTATAATTAAATATTTTAATTAGTACGTTAAAATTAAAAACTGTACATTATGAAAAGAAAATGAAACGCGTAAGTTCTATACAAAACAATCATTCAATTTTACTGAAACATAGATCGAAGTTTCTTTTTATACATATAAAAATAATTATAAAAAATATCAAAATAATAATCTAACAAATAATATTTATACTAAATTTATACATTTACATGTATTTCATAAATTACTAAATATCAGGGAATAAATTTATTTTTGATATTTAGAATTATATTTTAATAATTTTTTTATTATTTTTTGAAAATTTATAATATTAGATATGATTAATCTAATATTTACGAGTAATACTAAAAATTATAAATAATTAACATAACTTATATTCCAATTAAAAGTATTTTATTAATATCTTAATAATACCAATTTAATTCGACTTTCTTGCAAATCACCTCATATTTATATTTTAATTAGTTACAATGCAAATATTTTTATATTTAAATTATTCAAATTTTTTTCCGATACATGCAAATCTGAATATTTTTGCCACTTCTAGTTAAATGAGAAAAGGGAGATGTCTTGAGTTAGGTCATTGGTGAGGATGGTGGTCATAACGGAGAAAAAGACATTTCAGTGTTTTCAGTTTTTTCTAAATTTTTTGTTATTTTAATGGGAAAATATATATTTTATTATTTTTAAATTGTGAACATTATTATATTTATGTTAAAAAAATATTCATTTTCAGTTATAAAAAATTACTGAAAATTAATTAAAATATAATTTGCCAAAATTTTTTGTTTAATATTTAAATTATAGTGTTAGAGAATTTGACACAAAATTAGTTAATAATAATAATAAAATTTATTTTTAACTAAAATATTAAATTTTATCAATTTCATAAAAGTTATATATGTTATTCATAATTTTTAATTTTTTAATGATAAAAAATAATATAAATGCAGTCCTACTATAATATTAGTGTAACAAAAATTTAATTTTCTTTACCTTTTCTCTTGATATAATTTTTTAAGATATAAAAATTATTTAGAAAAAAATATATTTATTTCACACTTAATTGAGAACAAAATTTTATATAAAATTATTAAATATAATATATTAATATGAGATAAATGCTTAAATAATTATATTATAAATAAAATTACATGTTTTTTTATAACCCAAAACTTTGACTCTGATCAAATCTTTTGGATCCTTTAAACGATATTAAATAAAATCGTGTTTAATATCGTGAAATCCTTTATTATGAACACAAATTTATTCGTAATTTACATATAAATAATAATCAGACTAATGATTGAACCCATAATTTTTAAAATAAAAAATTATATCACCTTATCAGTTTTATTATATCCTTAAAGGCAAAATTACATATTAAGTACACCAAAATAAATTTATTTATCTTAAAATTGATATTCCTAATTTTAGAAGAGGTAAATGATAAAATTTAAAAAATATTATATCAAAAATAAAGATTTATATTTTAAAGATTATAAATGATAAATTAACAAAAATATATCCGTAATTACCTATAATTATATTAAGGTATAAGCAAACTTAAAGAGAGGTAAGTGATAATAATTAGATAATAATATTTAATATATTGGGGAGAAGAAAGTGATAAATCCATTTTTCTAAATTCAACAAAAGAAACCGGTCCTTGCATAATAAATATTTTATTAATTAATACAACTCATCATAGGATTAGGATTAGTAATCCTATGTTGATGACAATTTTTATAGGTAATAAGAAAAAAAAAAACACCATGGTAGAATTAGAGAAAAATTTTAAAAAGACTCAATAATATTAATTTTTTATTATTATACTTATAATATGTAAACTAATATTAAAAAACATTAATATAAATATTTATATTAATTTTTATTGTACATGATAAAAACAGACAGAAGAAGATAGGCTCTCTCGATCTTCTGTTTGAGTGTTAGGCCTGTACTATAAAAGCCTAGCCCATCATATTCGGTTTGGAATGGGACAAATTTATGCCCGGCCCAGAAACAGTGTGTTATAATATGGCTTAGTATTTTTACTAAATATTTTTATAGGAATGGCTGAATCTTGGAAGATTTTACTCGTTTTCGGAGAACATTTTTCACTTTTCAAAAATAAAAAAAAGTTTTTTCAAATGCAAATCGGAATTATATTTTTTTAAAGGTATTATTAATTAAGAAAATATATGACAATAAATTAACGACCGAGTTTAGATAAAATAAATTACTTAAGATCCGATTAAAAATCATTTTCACCATTTTCATACGATCGCTTCTTTCTTTGTCTCTGCCAGTCGTTCAATTCAGCATTTCGCAGATAAACATAAACAGACGACATGTCGTTGAGGCCGAGCACGCGGACAGAGGTGAGGAAGAAGGGGTACAAAACGGGAGTTGACGCGGAGGAGGCGCGGAGGAGGAGAGAAGACAATCTGGTGGAGATCAGAAAGAATAAGAGAGAAGATAATTTGTTGAAGAAACGTCGTGAAGGTCTTTTGCTTCAGTCTCAGCAACTTCTCGATGCCTCCCAAAACGCTGCTGCTGCCATTGAAAGGAAGGTATATTACACAAAAATTAAGAGAAAAATACTTGCTTTGCTCAGTTTTGATTTTCGCTTTATGGGTTTTGATTGCATTGATCTCTCTTTTGATGGGTATTTCTACAATTTTAATAAAGTTCGGATTTTGATGGTTGGAGGTCGTGGAAATGAATAAAGTGCCTGGGATTTTTATTGGACTGTTAGATAGATATACGATTGCTCTCTTGATTTGTATGGAATTTTTAACATCGCAATTACTAGATTATGAAGTTAACATATTTGATCAGTGTGGGTTTTGATACTATCAGCTGCGCTGCTGAATCAAGTGCAGACGTAGTTTTTGTTTCTTAGTCGATGGTTTTCGTTTATGATCTGTTAGGAATTAGAGTTCGGAAATGTTTTTGTCGAAAGTGCTTTGACGTGAAATTGCTTTCTACAATGCTCTTGAAAATGTTATTCGGAGAACCACCTATTCTTTCAAGTGATTTTCTAACATGCACTCAAGGCACTTTTGTGATCCCAAAAAGTAGGTTCTGCGTACAGCCGTACTGTAAAATTATATGCAAAAGTGCTGTTGGAACCTTGCAAAGCATCGTTGACACACCGTTCTTGTTTGTTTGTTTCCTTACGGTGTCTGCAAATTAGATATTTCCGTATTCATATATCTTTTTGTTTTTTGGGCTTTGTATGCGTCCTTGTATTGAAATTGTTCATGAAGTGCTAAGAAGATATTCTTCTTCTTCTTCTTCAATGTCAACAACCATTTGATGTTTTAGCAAATTTGAACTCCTGTTTTCTTTCTCTTCGTGGTATTTGATTCAAGAATTACAAGTTTCGTGTTTTACCCTTTATGTTGCTGTTGTCTAGCAGTTGGAAAGTATTCCTTCGATGGTACAAGGAGTGTGGTCTGATGATCCTACATTCCAGCTAGAGGCAACTACACAGTTTAGAAAGCTGTTATCAATTGGTACGAACAGGATTCCTCTGCGGATATATTACTTTTTGAGCAACATTCATCTTTGCACCGTTGACTGTTTGGTCTTTATAATTGCGTAGAACGTAGCCCTCCTATTGATGAAGTAATTAAAGCTGGCGTTGTACCCCGCTTTGTGGAGTTTCTTGGAAGGCATGACATGCCCCAACTACAAGTAGGAACTGTTTCTGACTTTTCTTTTCCTGTTCAAGTGAAATATGTGTTTGATGATATTGTTTTAACATCATGACTAATCCATTATGAGCAGTTTGAGGCTGCATGGGCGTTGACCAATATTGCATCAGGGACATCGGAGCATACACGAGTTGTCATTGAACACGGTGCTGTCCCCATGTTTGTGCAGCTACTTGGCTCTGGCAGTGATGATGTCAGAGAGCAGGTTAATGCTTAGGTCTATTTGTAAATATTTTCTTCTGCAGGAGTGTTGTGACTGATATGATTTTCTCAATCATTGCGAATCATTTATATTTCCTTAATAGGAACTTCTTTAGGATTTTTATGATTTCTTTGTTTTTGTTGTTACGCAAAATTTTTTGGAAGTTTGTGATTTAAATATGCTTGACGTAGCAGCAACTTCTTTAGAATTTTGGTGATTTCTTTGTTTTTAATGTTACCCAAATTCTTTGGACATTTCTGATTTCTTGTTTTTAATATTACCCGTATTGTTTTGCAATTACAGTGCCTTTTTCCCTATTTATTTGTTTCTTTTCATCAGGCAGTGTGGGCTTTGGGCAATGTTGCTGGTGACTCCCCTAATTGTAGGGATCTTGTTCTTGCTAATGGTGCTCTCATGCCATTACTAGCTCAGTTAAATGAGGATTCAAAACTATCCATGTTGAGGAATGCTACATGGACTCTGTCAAACTTCTGCCGCGGGAAGCCACCAGCACCATTCGAACATGTGGGTCTGGGGAGAAGTCTTGATAGATAATGGGTTTGTTATATTAACTCTGTAACTTAGTAAACGAAGTCTCTAATATGACAATGCTATCCTTGGTTTCTTTCAGGTGAAGCCTGCTTTGCCAATTCTCCAGAAACTTATCCACTTGAATGACGAGGAAGTTCTAACAGATGCGTGCTGGGCTCTCTCTTATCTTTCAGACGGTCCTAATGACAAAATTCAGGCTGTGATTGAAGCTGGTGTCTGTGCACGGCTTGTGGAGCTTTTGATGTAAATTCTTATGTTCTCCACAAACTTTCTCAAACTCAGAGTTGGGCTTTGCCTGCAAGTTTTTTGAGATATTTACTTTTGAGTTTATTTCTGTTTTGGTATATTCTGTTGTTTTGGTTTTATATAGTTGTTCAATGAGCTACGCCGCTGCTAATTTAAAATTTGTTTCTGTTAGGCATCCAGCACCTACAGTTCTTATACCTGCCCTTCGAACAGCGGGAAATATTGTTACTGGGGATGATGCTCAGACTCAGGTACTTCCAGTATCTGTGTGTATTTATTAGATGTGAAAGGTCTTGACTAATTTTTATTGCTGTTGATTCATTTTTCAATTCAGCATATCCTGCAGACGTTAATATAATTGATTGTTATTACGGAATGAGGAACTCTGACTAATACGGCTGTGGATTAAACAGTTATCATAATATCCCTCTCATGTTTATTGAAATGAAATTATATTTTCTTTTCTATTTCATAGCAGTAAATAACTTAGATTTGTGTTTCAGTTTGTAATTGATAATAGAGTGCTGCCATGTCTGTATCAACTTTTAACACAAAATCACAAAAAAAGCATCAAGAAGGAAGCTTGTTGGACGTTATCAAATATTACAGCTGGGAATAGAGCTCAGATACAGGTATAAGATTCATTCTATCTCTGTGTTCAGCATGAAGATTTGTCTTTATGTTGAACTATATTTGTGACACTCATCAATTTGGTAACATAGAATCACTTTTTTTTGTGCATATCTGATGTTTGATCATTATTACTGAGCACAAATTGATGGTTGATATTTATTGGTGGACGTCATGATTGCGAATGTTAGGTATATTCGTTACTAGCTATTTTACCATTTATGGCTTCGTTCTTGAGGGACTGTGGTTGGTAGACTGTCCTATGGAACAATCTGATCTTCAACATTAAGTCCACACAACTCGATTGTTTTATTTGCATTTTCCGAAGATAAGTGACCTCATGGTTTTCATTAATTTGATGTTATAGGTTGTCTTACTAAAGTGTTTGATAGTTCAATGGGAGAAGAATAATAGGGCTATTAAAGCTGCCAATGCATCATCATACATGTGTTTTCAGTGACATTCATTTAATTTGTTCCTAACTTGGAATTTTCAGGGAATGTTACTTGACAAAATGCTATTGAATTAAAAATATTTTTATCTTTTTTGCGTGCATAAGAGTGAGGGTTGCAGTGATTTAGGGAGAATTTCAATGGTTCCAATTGCATGTATATGATTGCTTGATTATCCTTTTTAAGAATAGCCAAACTTATAATTGTTATTTGTTACATTTCTGTTCAACAGGCTGTCATTGAGGCCAATATCATCCTTCCTCTTGTACACCTACTTCAACATGCGGAGTTTGAAATTAAGAAGGAGGCTGCATGGGCTATCTCAAATGCGACCTCAGGAGGATCACATGAACAGATTCAGTACACTTCTTTTACTCATAACTGATATTCATGCATTAGATGTCCTGCTTTAGTGTATGCGACAGACCTTTTATACTACCATGATATTGCAGAATCCTGGTGAGCCAAGGTTGCATCAAGCCGTTTTGTGATCTTCTGGTTTGTCCAGATCCAAGGATTGTGACAGTGTGTCTTGAGGGGCTTGAGAACATCTTAAAGGTGGGTGAGGCTGATAAGGAAATGGGAATGAATGGTGGGATTAATATTTATGCCCAAATGATTGATGAGTGTGATGGATTGGAAAAGATTGAGAATCTGCAGAGTCATGACAACAACGAGATTTATGAAAAAGCTGTGAAGATTTTGGAGAGATATTGGGCTGAGGAAGATGAGGAAGAACAGAATATCCAAGGTAGTGGTGCTGGAAATCAGCAACAGGGTTTTGGTTTTGGAACCAACCAGCCCGACATCCCACTCGGTGGCTTCAAATTCAGTTGAAGTAGTAGTTTGAGGATATTTTTACTAGCTTCATAGTTGTTGTTACTCCGTTATTGTAACGAATTTTGAATTTTCTATATTTGGTTGCTGCCAAGGGTCAGGATTTTTGATCTGGCGCGTAGGCTTTTTTTCTTTTTCTTTTGTCATATGAAATATGTATGGATTCAATTTGCAGTTTTGTATTCTCCAAATTCATAGGAAATATTTTACTTGGTGATTATCTTGAACTCTTGATGTGTAATTTGGCATTTTGTTTACATTATATAGTTATAACGCTGTGAGTCTTTTGAGCTTTTCTTTTGTTTTTCAAGTTTCTGTATTTTATGTAAACAGACGCGAGTTTATTATCCTTTAATACTTACAGTGCCTTCTTTTGAAATTTTTTTCTATAGAGAGAGCTTGCCGCTTACTGTGCCACGGGAACAGCTTTCCCCTCATTATACGCATCTGTTTCGTGGCAACTGAGAATCAAAACGGGCCAGAATATGAAGATGTTTTCTTTATTATTAGTGAAACCAAATCATTTCGGACACAATTATCAATTAAACATATACAGGAATTTGAATTAGGATGTTCTATCCCTATTGGATCTGTTCAGAGAAAATACAGCATGTTTGGCTGAATTGGTAGTTTATACCCATCTTTGCCAAGTGAAAAAAAACATACAAAAAGCGTAGAGAACCAAAAAGCAAAAATGAACAGAACAATGATAAATCATAGTTTTATAATTTTGTTAGTTGCTAAATTAAACAAGGAAAATTAACCTAATTGGTCATATTTTGGGATTTATTTTTAAAATTTAACCTGGTTATAAAAATTATTTCAAACTTAATCAAAGATTCAATTTTTGGACAAATTTTTTGCTGTTGCAGTGACAACTCTGAAGTTATATTTTCTAAAGCATTTGATAATGTATAAAAAGTCACTTGAAACCTAAACATCACGTTTGAATTCATTCACTTTCGAATTCAAATGTTAATTTTAAGAGAAAATATTTTTCATTATAAGACACTCCAAATTGTGGTTAATTAAAATGTCGTTTTCTTTTAAACAATTTTTGATGCATTTGCAACGATATTTTATTTGATGGTCAAAATTTTTTAAAAAACAGTGAGTTTCATTAAATTTTATTTGAAGTTTGATTATTACTTCTACAAAATTTTGAATGTAGATTATGAAATCAGAAAATATATTATAATTTACTTTAAATATAAAAATTATAATGAGTTAGAAATTGCCAATATAATTATGTTAGAAGATAGAAATATAATTGCGTTAAAAGGTAGTTTATTGCACTCAAAAGTAGAAAGATAATTGCCATTTGAAAGAAGAAATATAACCGGGCAAATATAGATTAAGTAATTTTTATAGTTTTAAATGTATATAAATTGCCGGTATTTAAAAATAACTAACTCTTGAAGCAAGTTTACCATATTAAGAAAGAAATTAAAAATTCTAATAGCTATATTACTTGTTCGTTCTACTCAAACTACATCCATGAAATGAGAATCAACAGCCAAAGAATCTATAAGTATTCATTTTATTTGTTTCGCCACCAGCGTCACACCAATTTAGCATATTAAAAAAAAATTTAATTTTGACTTTGTCTCTTATATCTAGATTTGTTAACGACTCATCCACTTTATCATCTGTTAGGATATTTGTTTTAGAGAGTTAATTCAATTTTAGATGTAAATGACTATTTTCAAATAATAGATATGATTGACTGGACATGTAGTTATTCAGATCACATCTCCAATCAATTATATCTATTATCTGAAGATAGTTATCTGCATCTAAAATTAAAATTTTTCTTTAAGAAAAGTGTCTTAATAAACGATAAAATAGATGAGTTATTAAAAAATCTGGATATAAGAGACAGAGTCAATGTTAAGTTTTTAATATGCTAAAATTATAAGCTTGGTGATGAAATAAAAAATGTATGCTTATAGGTTAATTAAAAGATTATTAAGCTAATACATGTAAAAATATTTGATTTCATCGTGTAACTCATACTTGATTTGAAGGATTTATCAATGAACTTGACAAATCTATCTTAAGGTTAGTATTATACCTAATCCTTAAGCTTGGATTTGATGAAGAAAACATCAAATCATAGAACTTCTATAATTTACACCACCATATGTATCAAAGGAAGCTTGGCTAAATTTCTTAGAGGCAACGAGAGCCTTTTGGATTTAGATCTTATCCAAAATGAGAATACTTAACCATTAATCAAGATTTTTGCCTATAAATATACTTGGACCAATTAACAATAATTTTCATGCCTGGGGTCCATTAAAAGTAGTTAGAATATGCTTAAACATCCTATGAATATTTATGCATATTAATAGTAATTATGCATGCTTTTTCAAAATTTTTTATATGATTAAACAATTTAATCAATTAAAGCAACAAATTTACATTGTAGGCTTTTCTTAAAATGC
>JAWDEX010000009.1:39889-69699 GCA_035221805.1 Trichilia hirta | reverse complement strand
AAAACAATATATACGTACAGATGATCATGGGAACTCCATTACACGATCCTGGAACTCCCTCTATACTAGTCGCTTCTAAAGCTTCATCCATCGGATGAAAATGGAAATACACTAATGATCATAGCACAGCGATTAAAAAAATTACATATGTTACACTTTTGAGGCCTGAGCATTGTACTTTATCAAACTTATTTACTCTGCTCTAAATTTCCGTGGCTGTAGAGTATAAAGGGGAATTACCTTGAGGCTCGGAATCTTTCTTTTTTCTGTATAAATATACTCCTAACCTACCACTCCCAAATTCGAACTCAGTTCGAAAGTCAAACACAAATAGCTATTAAACTACTGAGCTACGATCCCCAGGGTCCTTAAGGTCGGTGTCTTGTTAGACAAGAATTTGAGACTTGGCGGCCCCACGAGAGCATTTCTTTCGGCCACTCTTACTAAGTGCACAGACACAGATCTCAAGAAGCTCGTAATCCTCCTCCCAGAATAACAGGGAAGCCATTTCCGGATTCTCCACGAGCATTTTAGATGCTAAGAACCCAGCTATAGTCCATGTCTGGAAAAGTCGGGATTGTTTTCCAATGAACTTCCCTGTCGGCGTGTCATAGTATTCAGGCCAACGGTCAACCAAGAGCTTCTTCTCAGCCATGACAACTGCCTTTTTGGCCAATTCTAATCTTCCCATCTTGATGCATGCCAATGTGAACTGAAAATGAGGTAATCATGTTAGAAAGAAAAACCAAAATAAAAGAATTGAGTTCAAAAGAAACTGGAAACACCTACACTGCCCACATCCAAGGATATTCAAACTGAACATCCTCCATAAGCACTAGTTTTATTTCTGAAAATTGCATATACGATAGGAGAAATCATCATGCCTTATTGTGTTTATCATTGGTATCTAATTTCGATACGGAAACTTCATTGACGCTGAAATAAAATTGGCTAGCTTAACAAATGAACCAAAGTGGGGTGCTAGGTGGCTAAACTAGTAAAATCTCTTGGGGTAGTACAAGGGGTCCAGAGTTAAACGCTACTCACCGAGTTAGGCAGGGATTTGGGTTATTTTTTCTTATAATATTTTAAAAAATAAAAAATAAATAAAACAGAAAAAATGAACCAAAAAACTGACACCTTTCAGCACTCAAGTTCATAGTTCTTCAAGAAGTAATGGAAAAGAAAAGTGCGAAGATGGTAACACCAACTTTACACTTGCATTAAACCAGCCAATTCATAACAAATTCTATATGTACTGAGCATTCCTAAAAAAGGCAAAATATTGCAGGTCAATAATATCTTAACTTACCTGCCACAAAAGCGTTGGCCAAGACCCGCCATTATGATATGACCAAGGGCTGCATGAACCCATAAAAGAAAGTACATATTTCAGTGACAATAAAAAATTTCAAGTAAACAATAAGACTTAACTATGGCTACATCTCAGAATATCGACTACAGAAGAAAGATGCACAGTGTATGTGTCTATATGCATGTGTGTGTATGCACAGAGGGAGAACTCACGTGTTCTTTGGATCACTGCCAGTGATTATACGCCAATCTTCACCCTCCAAAGCGGGATAACATATCTTCAGAGGCATATGCCCCACAACATCATCCCATTTGGCTTCAATAAGATTTAAGATAGCTTCATTTTGTCTTGGAGTACCTAAAGAAGAGACAATGGACCAGAGGTTTCCGAGTGTGAAGAACCTAAAATCCATGTGAGCTGGCTGTAGATTGCCAATCAAATATCCACCTTCCTCTGGTATCCAATCCATTAGCCAGGAGGGAATCTGTTCAGGATATATATTGAACTTGTTGATTGCATCCATGGAGTACTCTTCTGTTTTGTATCGATATATCTCATTGATCTTCTTCATGTCTACCCAGTAATATTCTCTGATGTGGAATGACAGGGCACTGAGTCTGTTGTTGATAGCTCGAACTAAATTAGTGGATCCATCATTTACAGCAAGCATCTCACGGGAGCACCGAAGGGCCGTATAAAATAAGGCCTGCAAAATTATAGTGTTAAGGTCAACTAATAGCATAAATAATCTCAAACAAGAATAAAATAATATCAACACTTTTCAAAAAGCAACCACACCACATACTGGACAAGGGAAGGAAAGAAAGAAAGAAAGAAAAAATTGCTACAAGCCCATTCTTGTTCGTTTCACAAAGTCAAAGTTAAAAAAGCACATGCACCATGTAAAATTCAATAGAGGCAAATTAAACAAAATATTCTTCTACATTTTGTTGTGAAAACATAAAGTATTAACATAATCCCCATATCCAGTTATTAACGGTGCACAAGAAATGAAGTAATTTAAACTCACTTGGATCTCAAGGGGGTGACCATGTATACCCATCCGTCGGTCTATCATGCAGGAGCCATCAGTGACCAGCAGAGAAGGAAACATATCGAAACCATCAGCTAAACACAAGTTCATAATCAATTTTATGCCTGTCTGAACATCCACCCTTTCTTGTAATGCATAATCAGCAGTTATCTTTCCGTATGCCCTCAGTAGAATAATCCACCACAAACCTATGAGACAGCATAAAATCCAACAAACTCAAGAGTTAGTTGACGCTATCAGTACACCAAAACTCAAGGAAGGGATTGCAAAAGCACAAGGCCAATAACACTATCAGCATAACATCTCTACTTTGGAACTAAAAGATAAAAATTACATATTATAAGGGTTGCTATAACGTTGCAATATACTCACCAGAATCCACAGGAGCAACACGACCAATTGCTGATTCACCAAAATCAGGATCAAGAACTTCTTCAAACTTATTGCCATCAAGAGGCACACTTCTAACTTTAAAACTAGCAGGCATCAGTCCTTGTCCAGGGCTGTAGCAGTCCACTGTTTTCTCCCAACTCTAATAGAAAATGATTGTCAGTTAAAACATATCAGGTAATATATGGTTAAGGTTGAGTAGCATGTGATTGATAGAAATGGCTAATCAACTTAGTAAACATCCCAACTCCATAATTGAAAAGCAGAGAAGCATTTAATAACATGACAACTGATAATACAACCATTTACAACAGTGACAACAAACCGTCCTTCCCCAATCCCAGAAAATCTTAAGGCAGAAAAGCTCATAATATTACAACGGAGATCATAAGCATGTTGCCACACCAAACAAGCACAAAAATATTAGCGCCAAAAAAATTCTTAATCCCAGGGATAATCCTCCATTTAATACTTAATCATCTCTCAGAACCAAGGCTTCCATGAAAGTTTTGGGAGCAGAAATTAATCGCTTATGAGGCATTAAACCACATAAATTATGATAGAATTTTCCCTTTAGCAGCATTTGGGGCAGGTTTGCATCAAACATTTACCCATCTCCAAAATCATTTTCATCTGAAAATGATATTGCCTCTTAAGATTATATATTAAACACATCCTAAATAAATATAACAAAAGCATTCATGATTGGTTATTAATAATTCATAATCAAACATAAGTTATTTATATAAGATTTATGTGAAATCAAAATTCGACCCAAAACCTTTTTAAAAAAATGAATAAATTCAAACCGAACCTCAAAATATCAAATCGCAATGAAATAAAAACAATCAATTGAATTATTATTGATCACCTGCAATTGCAAAGTATGAAGGAGGAAATTCCTGACAATCTCTCCTTCTCCTTTAAGTAAGAATGCCAAAGCCGAAGGCACGAAATCACGAATAAATACTTGATCATAATTCAACGGTAGCTTATCACCGGGGTCATTAGCAGCTACAGTCCCAATAGGACTCCCACAATACGTCACAACAGCATCTTGCAACAATTTCCACGCCTCCTTTTCGATATCAGTCTGGTCTCTCCTAGGATTTTCTATCTTTAATCCATCAACACCCTCGAAATCGTCTTCACGAACTCTTTCAACATTATTAACTTCGGTGCTTGATTCTTGCTCTCCCACAATGTCTTCATCCTTATCAATTCTTTCAACTAAAGGTTTAACATTTAGACCATTCTGCACGTAAATTCTCTCAAAGTTCGCATCATTCACACGAGTCTCAACAAAGGTTGAAAATTTTGTAACTTTTGATGATATACTGGAAGCTGAAACATAAAGATCTATACTCTTTGTCGCCACAACATTGAAAGGCCTTGAACTAGTCTGGCCAAAACTGGGCGTAAAAACTGAAGAAGACTTCTGGGTATCTTTCAAAATGCGTTGAAAGTCCGATATTATAAAAGGATATGCTTGGATTCGACTGCTACGAGCAAAACAGAAGCCAAAAGGTGATGAATTGTCCGATAGAGTATGGTGATTGTGGTGTTTAATAGGTGGGAAGGAAGAAAATGAAGCGTTTCGACGAGTGAATAGAAACCTACCAGAAAGCTTCATTGTAGAACTGCTCACAAAATTGATGGTTTTCAGAACAAAGAATACCGAATTCAATTGAACAACAACAACAACAATTTATTTAAGCATTCGTACAAAAAACATGAATCGTTGTGCATACAATACAAGTACTCTAATCACAAAAACTTTAGAGAAGCAAATTATTTGTAATCTGAGATGAGGATTTGACGAGAGAAAACGGTGTCTAAAATTCTGGAAAATGGGAGGAGGGTTGCAGCAGCAAGACGCTGCTTTTATACAGAAGCAGAAAAAAAATAATATTTTTATTTATTCGTTTGATTTCAAATTTTTCTTTTTGTTTAAGATATTTTATACAGGAGTTTAATAGGATATACAAGAGTATCCCCACCCAAACAGAAATGAAACCAAGTTCATTCAATTCCTTACGCTCGTCGTAATCACAAGCCAATTTTGCTATATGTAAACCTTTAATTACTTCATGACTTCACTGAATCAAAGGAAGATTTTTCCTATTTGGGCATTTCACCGTTGGGAAAACAAAGGTAATGGTCAACAAACACCCCCTTTATTCAATAGAAGATTTTCATTTTTAATCAGAATAGAAGATTTTGTTACATCTTTAATTATGGTACATAGGAAAAAGAAGGGTCATCTGCTCAAACTATTATTTCATTTTTTTAATTTAGAGTTCAATATTATATATTTTAGATTTTAAATATTGTGTTAAATGTCTTAGTTTTATTTTTAATCTCGTATTAAAATGTTAGGATTAAACAAATAGCGATTTCAATTGTATGGTGTGCCTATTTTTTCTCATAAACCAATGACTATATGATTTATAACCAATGACTATATGATTTATATTACCCCTTTTAGTAAATCTATCTAAGATTATTAACAACTAAAAGTGAAAAAAAATTGAAGTGATCAAGATGATGTAGTAAATAGGAAATTTAATTGTGGCCTTGAATATGGTGTCTCCAATTTTTTTTTTTTTGGTAGGTCTGAATCTGCAATCTGAAGGCGAAACTGTGGGTGGAGGCAACAATGCCAGATGGTGCCCGTGACGTGTAAGGTAGATTGCTATCCACTGAAAAAATTGTGGCTTTTTTAATCCATTCGCATCTTGCCACGTTTCATCTATATTTATGGAGTTTTTGGATAAATTGGATTCCCAGAATAAGCGTGTACAAAACTCACCATTGCCATGTGGAAAAGTGCAAGGAAAATTGAATAATCAATCCCAATTTTCGTTCATATCTACAGTCTATGTTGATAGCATTCTCGGACCATCAACGTTTAAAATTTTGTTACAGCTAAGTCTCAGCCAAGTATTGTAAAAATGCACAGGTTTTTGAGAATGGACCAAAAGGCTTGTGGCTGCTTATTCGACAATGGACAAGTTAAGAGTAGAGCAAACTATCAAACCTACATGCTTTAACAGTGGTATAACTGAATATTGCGTGAACAAAAATTCTAATAGGCGTAGCTCGTTCAATTTTCTGTATTCTAATTAATTCCATTTTGATTTATTACATGTAAGTTTGACAGTTTCAAAGCCACGTCATCTTATCATAATCTCGCAACTGTAACTATATACCCTTGTCCAAATCTCCATTACCCACTCGTGTTGACTGGTGAGGTTGGGTTTGATGGGTAGTCCAAGTGAAAAAGAGAGGCTGTGGATATGCCAAAAAATGAAGTGGGTCATTGATTTCTTATCCAAACTGCGAGAAAGAAATTTTGGGGCTAATGGGCATAGCCAAATTCTCTCAAAAATCCCAACTCCAAAAAGAGAGTCAGCATGGCGAATGTTGTGATGGTACAGCAGCAAACAAACCCTTCTTTATCTACCCTTACTTTTTTTGTCTCAGACTTCAATGGCGTCAGATTCCATTCTCAAATCCAGCGGCAGCAGACTCCACGCCCAAAAGTAGCTGCCTTTCGTGTTAATGCAACAACTGAAAAGCAGTCGTCCAAATTTCTTGTGAAAGAGATTTATCAGGTTCGGGTATAACCCTTTTCTTTTTCTTCTTTGTCATTATCGTTTTTTGTGATCTTTCACCTCATATATTTATGGTTTATCTATATATTTATGGTTTATGATTAGATAAGAATCGAATTCTTGCAAATATGGTGCAATTTTGACACTGAATTAGTATGCCACTGATATTAATGATTAATCCCAATTCCAGATGAATGAAAGTAGGACAAAGTTGAAATCTTTCTGAAAGAGGGTATATGATATAGATATCTATAACGAATTAAGTGCTAATTAACCTGTGATTGGCTTCTCACTAGACATTTTCTTTACATAATCAGACTAAGGATTTTGCAGTTCCAAGGAGGAATGCACTGGCATTTATATTGTCAGGTTATATCTTCTCAGAATTCAGTTTGCACCATACCGCTTTTGCTCAGCAATCTGTTGGGTTTAGGGAATACATAGATACCTTTGATGGTTATTCATTCAAGTATCCTCAGAATTGGATTCAAGTTCGAGGTGCCGGAGCAGACATATTCTTCAGGGATCCTTACGTTCTTGATGAAAATATTTCTGTGGAGTTGTCATCTCCATCATCTTCCAAGTACAAAAGCGTTGAAGACTTGGGTCCTCCCGAAGAGGCTGGACAGAAAGTACTTAAGCAGTATTTGACAGAATTCATGTCTACAAGACTTGGAGTCAGGCGTGAATCAAATATTCTGACCACATCCTCAAGGGTTGCCAATGATGGGAAGCTCTATTATCAAGTTGAGGTAAGCTATTTCTGTTGTTAGAACATCACAGAAAATTAATTGAGCTGTTGCCCTGTTAAATTGGCTCACATTTCCTTGCTTGAAAATTTTCAGACTTTGGAATGTTGGAGTAATCTTATATTGTATGCATTGACCTTGCTTGCTATCAGGTGAACATAAAATCATATGCTAACAACAATGAGCTAGCGGTGATGCCAAGAGATCGAGTTGTTAGTTTGGAATGGGACCGGAGATATCTTTCTGTTCTTGGAGTTGAAAACAACAGGTTATATGAGCTGAGACTGCAAACGCCAGAAAATGTTTTTGTTGAAGAGGAAAATGATCTTCGCCAAATTATAGATTCCTTCAGAGTAAATAAGGTGTCTGCTTGATTATTCTAGCTATACACCATGATAATTTCTTCTACTTTTCGTAATTCAAGGCTTTATTTGTGGATCATTTCTAACACAAGCCCCTGCGGCAATGAATATTTTCTACATTTTTTGGCAGATAATATCAACATAATTGTGCAATGAGCTTCTTTTCTTTTGTTCATTTGAGTGTACATTCCCAGGTAAAAGCCTAGCAGTCATTTAATTGTTCTAGCGTAACAAACCATGATGATGTCTGCTTGTGAGTATTTTTTAACCAGTATCAACTTTCAAGAAAAAGGGTAAGAAAAATATGATTGAACAAGCTGATTTCTGAACTCGTTGGTATTACTTGCGGGTTGATGAACATATAGTCGTGGTCATGGTGGTAGTATTTGGCTGATCATTGAATCATACGAGCTGTACAAGTTGTATTGGATCTTTCATGGAAGTATGGTTTCGTATACATGCTAATAATGGAAAAGAAAAATACCCCTCTATCTTCATGTTACATATTCAGGATAATCGTACAATCTCATTGTCAAAGCACACGACTAATGTTGAAGAAAAAGGCAAAAAGCTAAAATTCGTTGTATCCATCCCAATAATGGTCAAAATTTCATAAATTAAAGCAGCTTAAGTAAACAGCACTGTATTCTCATACAGAACAAGATTTCTTCCAATAGCACAAAAAATTGAAATTCATTTTGATTAAAACAGGAGCATCATGACCTCACTTCAAATTCACCTGCTCGTGTGAGAGCTCGAAAACCTTTGTACAGACGATTGGGTACAATTTTCAGATCTAGTTTATCAATTTGCAGACCAGAAAGGGCAACACCCATAATCCTAAAACCTACTTTCAATGTGGGAAAGATGTGAAGGCGCTCCACTCCTGTCTCAAGCACCATTGATCCAGTCAATGAAGGGGCTTTATCTTTTGGAATTCTTCCAATCGACCAAGTGCACATCTGCACATAAATGGCAACAATAAACAATTGAATTCAACCACCTTTTCCTCAAAAAAAAAAAAAAAAAAAAAGGCTGACATGTATTATCATCAACTTAAAGATTTCTATTTGGCTTTTATTTTTTTAACTACCAATATTAATTGGCAAATTCAGCAGAAGTACCTTATTAGAAAAAATGTTCACTGTTCCATGATTTGAACTTAGATCAGCTGATAAAATGCAAGGAGGCAGTTGAAATTGCAGTGTCAGAGAGTCAACTGTCTTTCCAGGATCATTTCGTAGTCCAACCATCACACTGATGCGACAGGTTCCAGCACTAGAAGTTAGCTGTGGCCTTACATAAATTGGGGTACTTTTCAACTTTTTAACCCTGCATAGACGTGAAAACTTTTTCTTATGTGGCTGAGAAACAGCAAACAAATTCATTCTTATATCAAGATTCAAATACATCTATCAAACATTTATATTTAGTAATTCATTGCACATGACTACATTTGGGTCAATACTCCAGGTAAGTATCAACATTAGCACTCAAAAGCAAAAAATTAACAAACCTGTAACTCATGAGCTTAAACTGTCCATCAGGAGGCACAAATGATAGAATTTGATGGGATTCCCAAGGTCGAAATCGAACACAGGGATGAAATCGAACAGCGTCTAAGATAGATGGATTTGCAAAAGAAAGAGTCAAATCAGGAAGACCTGAAAGAAGTGAGTTCACTTGCACTTCACCATAAATCTCACATTTCACCAAGACCCCATCCCTGAGCAGTGCACGAAAAAGAGAGAATTACTTAGCAATTTGAGTACAAAAACAATGCAGTATAAACATATGAAACATACAACATCGACAACTAAAACAATCAACCAGCCACACGATAATTTTCCACAATTTTATTATTAACTGAAGCTCATTAGTCTCCATTGAAGTATAAATAATAAAAAATAAAAGTTACGCAAAAAAGGAGGCAGATATACACCTGTTTATAATTGCATCCATTTGTTCAACAAGATCTACATAAACTTCATTGTTAGCATATTTCACATCCATTGTTCGCCATGGGACGCAGGACGCTGTTGCTCCTGGAAGGGTGTCGCTTACATTGGAGCTGTTGCCAGTCACAACACTCAACATTTTGCTAACAATATTAGGTGGAGCTATCATTTCTCTAAGGATGTTAGGTTCTGTAGTGAGAGGGAAGCCATTGTCTATCATTTCATCCAGAAGCTGCCATTTGCGATAAATATATAGGTTGGATAATACAAAAAACACTTCTTCATAAGATAATACAAGTAAAAGTGAAACATTATTAAAATACCAAATAATGATAATAAATAATAATCCAGGAAATTCAAGGAAGGTGAAAATTGTAAACTTAGAACTTTCCCCTTGTCTTACCTATTCTATAAGAAGTGTATAATGTTTAAATTAGAGCGTCCAAGTAATTCATGGGTGCACAATATTGTTATCTGCTCACTGCATCTACAATAAGTTGGAAAGAGTAACAGCAGAAAGAATACTTGGCACAAATATGAAATACCTCATAAACAATGACAAAATTGTCCTTGATCAAATCTTCGTTTAACCCACCAAGGTAATCTGAGAGGATATCAGCAACCCTACACAGAAACTAAAACCTCAAGTACATAAAGGTCAAGGATTTAACATTGCTAAACCAACAAATTATCTCACTCCAAATTATAAAAAAACACACGGCATGAACATTCACCTCAAGACCCATCAAAGGCGGCATTTCAACTTGGGTACAAGCTAAAAAGGTAATCCCCTCGCGAACAATTTGGAATAGGTAATGTGTTGGTGAAGCAATTACTGGCATTGACTATCCACAAACAAATAACAATTAAATATACTACAAGATAACAAAATCAGAGAGCATCCTGATCAAATTGAAATTAAAAAAACATAACAACTCGAATCGCATTAAAACTGAAAATTAGACGAAAAACGGAGACAGAAATGGAAGCACACAAAATCATTGCTACCTTGAAGGAATCACCTTGAGAAATAACATGATCCCAAAACCAATCACATATAGATCGATCAACGCGATGCCCAGTTAGTTGTTTCTCCAGTATTACCTCTCTGTTACAATTCCAACATTAAAAATCAATTATTACAACTCAGCTCAGACACCTTGATTTAGTTACCATGAAAGGACAAATCTTTAGGAGCCCATATGAGAAATCAATAGATTTTGATTGAAAGGAAAAGATTTGACGATGAATCTTACCCAGAATCGGAGAGGAGAAATATACACTGCAACATCTCTGTGTCTCTGAAATTTGTTGCTGTCTTCTTTTTGGTGTTTTCAGCAAAACAGCTTGCACGAGCGTCTGCATATATATATATATATATATATATATATATATTTTGTGAGAATTTTCAAATTGATGGTCCCTAAATATATTTAGCTCATTTAATGGTGTAAATGAAATTTTACGATTCCCTGAAATTTAGCCAAATTTTTAAGTTGAAATTTTAAATCATCTTTATTTTAGATTATTTACTGATTAATCGGTTTTGATATGGAGAATAGATTAGGAAGAACATGCCCCAAATTTTAACTAAGGATCCATCTTTAATCAACGAATTGCTTTTTCCTTAAATTAATCACCAAGGATCAGCCTTTTGATTTTAATGATAAGATGTACTAAAAAATTATGGTATATATAAATCTCGTTTGAACTTCCTTTTTTCTAAAAGTATATTACATAAACATCAATTAAATTCCTCCTGCCAAACATCTTTTAATTTTAAGAGTTCTCTATAATAAGTCTATGCTGGGCACAAAAATGTAGGAATACTGTTTGGACTTCATTTATAACAGAAACAAACCATTTCGTCCTGAAATTTGATTACAACCAAGAAGATAGTCAGTTGTTGAAACAACAAAACAAATATCTACTATGACAAAAAGATAAGGTGTTATTCTTTCAATGAATTTTCCTGTAATTCCATTAAGCCAATCCAGTACTGGCAAATTTGAACGTGCCGCTACCTCTCCTCAACATCTCTTATACAAGAAAGTTTACTCCATTTGGCTCTCAGCTTCTGTAATGAATGACTCAAACAACACTGAATGCTGACTGCAGGGTGGATGAGAAGCGAGAAGCGATGGTCTGGGAGGCAAATTGTTGAATCTGCTTCTTAGCATCTGAAAATAGCATCAAGCATTTTTATTATAATTGTGAAGAAAAAATAAATTAGCAGCAGAAGAAGTATAAAAGGTGGTAGCGACACTTAATGTTGCAACAAAGACATAACGACGATCACACTCAAGCCAAGAATATATAGCGCTAAAGAAAGAACAAAAAGAGTTGCTCACCCTTTCGGCATTTGGTAAAACCAACAATGTTAGCAACGCTGAGGGTCAAACAGACTCCAACAACAAGGAGATAATCAGCTTGGAACCTAATGAGTGAGAATATTCCAAGCACAATCCACATGACTGCCTACATGGTAAAAATAAAAAGCTTCAAAATTTACTTTAATAGTACAAAATACAACAAGAAAACAAGCACACAGGCACATCCGTATTATCTAAACACACTCAGTTCATCCATACATCTTCCTTTCCAATTACTGTATTGTTTTCTTATTATTCCAAGTTAATTTCTATATAAAAGTTTCGCCAACATTTTACTTCAAAATCTACCAGTTTTCCATCTTGAATTTATTTTATATAAATAGATTCTTTTAAACCTACGTAGGATGTGTACAAATAATAATGCTCTGAATTTTGATAACATGCTGAAGTCAAACAGTATTCACTTACTGTAAGGTAAAGTGTCCACCAGAAAAGCCAGGAATCTTTCCTATTCATTCGAGCCATTGACTACAGCAACAAGAATAACAATGCATGAGACTCAAAGAATCAATATTCGAAAAGGGAAGATTCTTGAAAAATTGTGTGGGCATTTCTGAAAAAGAGCAGTTGTCCAGTGAAAAGAAGATAAATGATATTAAATAAAATAAATAATATTAACCTCCTGATCAAGGCACTCAAATTTCCATACACTCTCACCCAGATCATTTATCTCATTCCACCACCTCAAACCAACTAAAATACGCCCACTGACATTCTTGACTACCCAAAAATCAAGAGCAGCAAGAAGGACAGTCACCACAAAAATGATAACAAAGCTGTCAAAAAAGAGGGCAGAAAGTATGTAAAATGCCAATGCTGCAGCCTGCAAAAAGCAAGAAAGACAATATTAATCTATGAAATATGACTTTAGAAAAAAAATCCATAACCTAGATTAGATATGAGAACTGCACCTTGAAGAAAACATGAAAGAAGCATGTCTTTGGGTTGGCATAATTTTCACCAGGAGGCTGCAGGTAATTATAACTATGTTATTCAAGAGGAAAAATAATACTTACTATAAGGACCCATTAAGCAATTTAAAACCCAGCATTAAATACTAGCATAAGTCAAAAAGTTATATATATGAGGAAAAGAAGAGCAAAACTCAATTATAAAAGATTTTGTTTAGTTGCTTTATTAACAATGAATAATAACGAAAGGGCTTCTTTGTTTTCGAAAAAGACCTATCGAATTGCTAGTAATGTAACAAATAAACCTTTTCTTACTATCTTTCCTCTTGGTACTATGAAGACTTTTGTGTATCCTTATGAAGTCAGATAGTATACTATGTTATTTGTTATACTTGTATTAGTGCTATTTCCTTTGCTTATTGGAGTTATAGGAATTCCTTTCAATCAAGAAGGAATAAATTTCTATATCTTATCCAAATTGTTAACTCCGTCTATAAATTTTTACATCAAAATTCAAATAATATTTTTGACTGGTATGAAGTTTTGAAAAATTCAACCCTTTCCGCTAATACAACGTATTTGTTCAATCTTCCATTGGAGTGACATACATTTCGTGACTTCATAGGTATAACTCCTTTCAATATAATTTAAAGAGGAATGTCAAACTTTATCATGAAAAAAATATTGAAGCCTACTCAAACTGTTGCCCTTAAGAGAAAAGGCAAGAGGCAAATAAATCATCCATTTAAATATTTGACACATACACTCATGAAGATTAACACAAGTAGTCAATGGAGAACAAGAATATGACAAAATCATACCTTACTAAACCCGTATCTGTGAAATCAATAACATGCACAAGACAGTTATCCTATAGGGGGTGTTTTAGTTGCCAAAAACTTATTGACCTTCGGCAATAACTTAAGAATAGGCTCACATGTGGTCAAAGTACCAATTGTACATCAGATCTCCAGGAAATCGATGACATTTACAAACAAACAAACAGGGAATAAGTCTTTCACGAATTAGCCTCTTCTTCCTTCAAACTATATTCCCGTTTTGTCACGATTAGTCAAAGCCCAGCTGAATCTCAACAAATTCACTATTATAATGAGCTTAACCATCGTAATATTCACCATTAAAGAATCTATAAACTACTGCAAGAAAGCTAACACTGTCCATTCCTTTTTCTGATTCCAGCGAAACAAACAGAGGCTCTATCTAACTTCCGATTGTATCAAACAAACAAACATATAGGCACGCTTTATATTGTCAAAACCTATAGATCTAAAATTTCACACGAAAATAGACACAAAAACAGAACAAAACAAAACAAAACGAAGCCATTGCAACCTAAATTTACTATAACGGGTTAAACAAGTTTATGACTCACCTGGTTGAGATCCATTTGGAGAATCTATTTCACAAAAACACAGTTGAGGATTTAATTCGCGTCAAAAGAGATTTTCAGGCGAAAAATTTTCCGGGAATGGTCTTTTATGTTGCGTTTTTGTGCATTGTAGATCGGAAAAACTTACGAGATGAAAAAAGCTCTAATTTTTGGCCCATCCTGAAACTGTTAAAGAAGACAGAGAGCTGCCAAAGTTAATAATGGGCTAGACTAGACACACATTTTGACGACACACCATTGTCTTCTGATTACAATTCCTTTGTTCTCAGACTAAGAATTGATCCAAAGTGCCATGGGCTTATATGGACAAGAAAATACAAAGTGGAAAAGTAAGGGCTTAGTTTTGTCTTTAATGTTACTAAATTAGCCTTCTATTATACTGACGACACCCCTTTCTGAATAACACTGCTAATATCCTAGTTTCCAGTAATATGTTTTACTAAATCCACTCTATGTTTATTCCTGCTATACTCTTTTTCCAATATCGTACAACCCTCATTTTGCACAAAGTAAGATGTCCTTAAGAAAACGAATAGTGGAAACTTAATATTCCGAACGCAAGTTGAGAGGTGGTTATGAATTATAGAAACGAGAGGCTGTGGTCAGTGTCTTATCCTAACTGCAAAGCAATCTTTTACAAATTATTTACAAATGCCCAAGGACAATATCAAATACAGAAGCTAAGGTAGCAACAGCATGACAAGCTTGGTGGCCGTTCAGCACAAAACTCAGCCTTCTTTATCATTCTTCACTTCTTCCCTTTCTGACTTTAATGGCACCAGAATCCCCTCCCAAATTCAGGTCTCCCCCCACTTATATTTCTCTTCTCTGTGTTACCTTTCTCTCAAAATTCCGTTCTTCATTGCCAATATGACAACCTTTTACGCTACTCTTCTTATGTCATGACATTTGTAAAATTTGACGAAAGCATTGTAACAAAATGTGTCGACGTGTCATATTGCAGTACAAAAGAAAGGGCTGGCAGACAAAAGGACGATTGCAAGTTACAGCTTCTGGTGGAAAGAACATTCTTATAATGGGAGGAACTCGATTCATTGGTGTATTTTTGTCAAGACTTCTCGTCAAAGACGGTCATCAGGCACGAAGATTTCCCATCTCTTATGTTTTCTTATTTGCTTTCTTTTTAGTCCTTTAGATCGCTGCATGGAGTAAGTTTTGACCTAACAACACATTCATTTGGCAGGTGACTTTGTTTACTAGGGGAAAAGCCCCAATCACCCAACAATTGCCTGGTGAATCAGACCAGGAATACGCTGAGTTTTCTTCCAAGGTATTATCACATAGGTTTCCAAAAATGAGCGAAGACATTTTGGATACTGTCTTGAATTTATTCCTTAGTTGAAGACTGCAGTTGTCACCTTTGCAATGTGTGACAAGTACTTTTTGTTGTTGTTGTTAATTATGATTTTCCAGATCTTGCATTTGAAAGGAGACAGGAAGGACTTTGATTTTGTGAAATCTAGTCTCTCTGCCAAAGGTTTTGATGTTGTTTATGATATAAATGGTATGTACTGTCTTATATTCATTTTCCTGCCTTAGACTTGGATATAATTTGTTGTAACAAGCACATAGTAAATCTCACTCTTTTTTCTTCAATATGTTGAATTTTTTTGGGCCATGTCTTCAGGACGAGAAGCAGATGAAGTTGAACCCATATTGGATGCTCTGCCAAAGCTAGAACAGTATGCTCTGAATAAGCTGTTGAATATATTCTATAGTCTAATCAGCTAGGCATACGATCATGTCACGTAGAAAGTTTGCTGTGCTTTATTTTAATTCTTTAGGTCTTTAATAGTGTTTAAAATAAGATCAATCCCAGATTTTGACTTGAATTCCTTTACTACAACTGAGGATATGAATCAAATTGGAATGTACATGGTCAAATTAAAAATTTAATGGATGAGGACTTCAATTCAGTATAGATATGCGCAACAGATGTTTATGATGAATGAAGGTTGCCGTGAATTAAATTGAAGGCAACTTCGAAGCTAAAATTCTTAGCTACTGATTAACATGAATGTAAACACCAAGTGGATGAAGCATGAGTAAATGATATAGACTGCACCATATTTCAGGGAAAATATTCTGGTCATAAATCTAGAGAACCTGTGTTTTTGTTATGAAAAAGATACGAGTAAAACCATTCAATGATTACCTCGTCTGTAACTGGGAAATCTTTTTCTACTAATTTTCAGGTTCATATACTGCTCGTCAGCTGGTGTTTATCTCAAATCTGAACTTTTACCACACTGTGAGGTGGGTCAATGATTATATATTTTATTTAGAATGCTTAAATCAAAGATCTTGATGCAACACGGTGAGGAATAATGGCTTAGTACCATCTTAAAAATTTTAACATATAGCCATAAGAAAACATTCGAATAACATAGCTCAAAAATTTATTGGGATTTAATGAAATTATTGAGACAAAATTTTATATAGTTTGTACAGATATATCTTGAAAAACCTCGCCCGGTTTGAAATAACTTAAATAGCTTGGATTCAAAATTTCCAAAGTTTACTCCCTTTTCTTTGATGAACAGAATTATTACCTTGTTAGCTTGTGCCATTATTGGCAGGACTGAAACTTTACCTTTCGGTGGCTGAGTACACACCTGGAAACTAATCTGCAGTTCAACTACATCATGAGTAACTAGAAGTTTCACGTTAAACAATGAGAATACCCTCTCTGATTTTAGTTCCTTCAATTCAAACTTAGCCTAGCTTTCTTTCTCCAGTTTTGGCCTCTAAAATTTAAAATTCTGCTTGGCATACAACACACACTGAAAGCAGAAGCTCTGCTATAACCTAGCATGGTGTTTCCTTTCCCATCTACTTCTAAAGTGGTTACTAGTAGTTCTGCCCGTTGGTGTGAGATTTACATCTGTGTTACTAGCACAAATGGTGCAGTATCACGAACCTATTTTGTTTTTTTAATTGCATTGATTGCTATATTCTAATCATTTAGTTGGGATTATAGACCGATGCAGTCGATCCAAAGAGTAGGCACAAGGGAAAGTTAAATACGGAGTCCTTACTTGAATCAAAAGGCGTGAATTGGACTTCTATAAGACCAGTCTACATATATGGCCCCTTGAACTACAATCCTGTTGAAGAGTGGTTCTTTCACCGTTTGAAAGCAGGTCGCCCTATTCCAATTCCAGGCTCAGGTGTACAAATAACCCAACTTGGTCATGTGAAGGTTAGCGAAACTACTTATAGGAGTTACTTTCAATCAAGTTTACTTTTTTAATTTGGTTCACTTCTCCTTTCTAGAGTTAATATAACCAATAACATGAGACACGATTATGCAATTGCAGGACTTGGCTAAGGCCTTTGCTCAGGTTCTAGGTAATGAGAAAGCTAGCCAGCAGGTATTCAACATCTCTGGAGAGAAGTACGTCACCTTTGATGGATTAGCAAGGGCATGTGCAAAGGTATCAACTGACCGTATTGCGGATGGAGTACAACATGCCTTTATAATTTAACTGACTCTAATTACCCATCATATATTTTCCTTGCCCAGGCGGGTGGGTTTCCAGAGCCCAAAATTGTTCACTACAACCCCAAAGAGTTTGACTTTGGTAAAAAGAAGGCATTTCCATTCAGGGACCAGGTAATTGGAAATTTAAAAGCTTCATTTGCAGTCAACATGATTAAGAGATTAATATTTGTATTCTCCATGTGCATTTAATTGAAAAATTGGATATTACTAAGTTGCATTATTCAATAGTTCTCTGAAAATAATGTTGAACAGATAAGGTTTGTTTTAGTAAGAAAATTCATTGATGTGAGACACCTTGTAGAAAATTTTCGTCGTTATCTTATTTACATGTTAACATCACTGAATCCCCGCTGCCTCCTTGAAAGAGAGGTTTCCTGAACCACTAGATAATGGGGACATACTTGAAAGTTATCCGAAAATTAAGGAGAAAAGTTTTTCCACATTTCCATTTATTTCAGCATCCGTTTTTTCCACCACTTTGTGAGAGTCAGAGGAAGATTATTGACTGCATGATCCCTTTTGTAAAATAATGCAGCATTACTTCGCATCAATTGAAAAGGCAAAGCATGTTCTCGGCTGGAAGCCTGAATTTGACCTGGTAGAAGGTCTTAAAGACTCCTATAACCTAGACTTTGGCAGAGGAACGTTCAGGAAAGAGGCTGATTTCTCCACAGATGACATGATTCTTGACAAGGAACTTGTTCTCCAGGCCTAGTTAATTCGATCTACTTTCTAAACATTTTGCCCCCTACAATTACTTTTCTTCAACATAGTTGTAGGCTTTCAAATGTTTATGATTTCAACTGAGAATATTTGGATTCTACATGTATCTTTAATGAGAATTCTATACGTATCATAACCTTATAAGAGAATTAATAAATACAGTTCCCGTCATTTTCCTTACCGTTAAAGTTTGTCATTGTATAAATGACACCAGGTTTTGAACTTTTGAACTTTGAACAGCATGCTTTAATATCTTAATTTTTTGTGTAAATTCAGGGTACGTAAACAGCTCGCCTAGCACATGTATGACGAATATTTCACCTCAGCAATGACGTAGTTAGCTTTGATGTCAATATGGACTAGCATTAAAGTAAATTAGAAAAATTTAAATAATACTTATAAATTTTTAATATTATATCCTTTTAATTAAGTATCTATAAGTCACTTAATACATGAATTGTGAATTTTGAGCAAAAAAAATTAAGAAAGACTTAAAAAATAAACCTAATAATAGTATTAAAAATTTTGTTTTTAATAAGCGTAATTTTTATTTAATCTTAATTATTTATATTTATTTATTTTAATTAATTTTTTAATAAAGTTTTAACATTAAATATTAAATTAAAAAAATTTGTATATATAAAATTTTATTATAATAAAATATAACATATTTAAGAAATTATAACATACTCCAATAAAGATATTTAAGAGAAAAATATTTATTGACGACCTGCAAATCTAGAAATTAAATAAAAATATTTATTAAAATAATAATACTAATGGGTATTAAGCACATTTTGTGAGTTTGATATAGCTAGCATTCCACTCTTCTTTCTTACAAACTCTGAACTTCATTACAAAGCAAGAGTATCTCCTATTGAATTGATGCTGACCAAAATAGTAGAGGTTAAAATGAAACAAACATTAAAATATGACTATACAAGGTATGTTTCTGATCTCGTTGTCCTATCAATTGTTTGTCTCCATAAAAATTTTGACAAGTATTGTATCTGGAAAGGCCACCTGGGTAGCAGTTGGCCCAGTTTTGGAATGCGTTCTTCAAGCAGAAGGAAAAGATTAAAGGGTATGGCATTCTTCTCCTTTATTTGATATCCTAATTCATAGGGTGGTCATAGTCATTAGAAGATTATGTCGGAGATCGTCTTAGACACGCGATCGCTTATTCTTACGACAATTTTATATTGTTATGACTGACCAAACAACAACATCATCAAAACTACATTGGTAGAGCAGCAGCGGTTACAATCCACAGTAGATTTCTCATTTGTTGGCTGATTCAACTTTCATCTTTGCATTTGCGTTTGCTTTGCAAGGAATGGAATCCCTTTCATTTTTCTTTGTAATAATTACTTTCTTTTACGTTACCTGCGTTCAAATGGTAATAAAAACAACTATTAACTGCAGCACAGAGTCTTAAAGAATATTCTAAAAAGGTTCCAATGCAAACTTGTTCTTCGATGTGAATGCTGGTCCAAAGTCGCAACGTTGTCACGAATTTTAATAAAAATCAATTAATAAATAAGAATTAAAAAAAAAAATTATCCTCAAGGAATTAGAAAACTGGTCGGTTTAGTCTAAAGTTCAAACTTCGTCTTAAAATAATACAATTATCCATAATTTAATCATGGGGCCCATGTTTTAGCCCAACGAACTTAACTACATTACTAGGAAAATCACTCTCCCTCGCTCCAAGGAAATTGCTGCAAATGGAACAACACCGTCCACCAAATTACAAGCTGAAATATGGCATCTTTCCGTGCAAATGGAGCCCACCCCACGTTAAGAACACGAATTGGATATGGGGTGGACCCCCTGCATAATATTAAGAATATCAAACTGACCTATATGGGACGGCCACGTAGACAACCAAGAGACTAGGTGGCAAATCAGAGAAGCTGGACCCAGTGACATACCTCCGTTCACAAGGCAAGTGCTCTTGGATTGGATACGTGTCGTCAAATCGTGTGATTTTCGTGTGCTGTAATAAGTGTGCCGTTGGTTGCGCTCTGTCGGTGGTTGTTAGAATGGTACTATTTATTTTCCAAAACGCCTATTTTATTATTTTATCAATTAAACTTTAATTTATAGAAGCTTCGTGGTGAATGTGTTATCACGTGTACATCGCTTGATTGAATCCTAAATAACAAACTGATCTCAACCGTTGAGTCTAATGTACAAAAAAGAAAAAACTTGATCGTTCAGAATGTAGGTTAATTTGTTATTTGTGTGTCTATCAGACCATACACGAAATGTCATTCTTCGAAATTTCTCTTATTAGACATAAATACCCTCTTTCTTGCTTTATAATAACGGATAGTGGTGTTAACTAGAGTCGTAAATCACGAAATAAAGACGGATGTTTCAGTATAATGGAAAAGGTAGAATCAAGGATCTTCGAGGATATTCTAATTGTAATTAAAAACGTGTGGACCTTTTTCGTGCACCGTCCAAATCCTCAATTCTCTCGATGACAGTCAGATCAAGTTATTGCCATACGTAGAGTCCGATTTATTTGGGGGAAGATAACGCCTAAAAGTTCCGAGTAACTGCACTCAAGTGCTTGAAACAATGAAACGTTGACGTTTGGCCTAAAAGCAGATAAAGTGACATCGTATTTGAACAAATTCCTTGTCTTTTAGTGAAAATTTGGACTGGAGATTTCATCACAGCTCAGCTTCCCTAACCTAGAAAATTCTTTAATTAAATTTCCCTACATTTGAGACATTTTCCAGAATTGCACCAACCCTGAGTTCCTATATATACACAGTCCAGCTGCCCTCTTCACCACCAAAATCACAAAAACCTGAAGAACTTTTTGTCTTCATATTTTCAAAGCTTTCGAGAAATTCTCTTCTCTTTTACCTTTCCATCCACAGAATCCCAGAAAACTTCCATTTTCTCGTCGGAGAATCATATTTTCTGCGTGCCGTTTTCATTTTTTAATCGCAAAGCCTCGTTTCCATCGTCATCATGGCACCTAATATCACCACCGCCACTGTGACCAAAACCACTTCTCTTTCAAAGGCTCCCAGTCTTTCAAAACGTGCCTATGTTACTTTCCTGGCCGGCAACGGGGACTACGTGAAAGGAGTTGTCGGTTTGGCCAAGGGTTTGAGAAAGGTTAACAGCGAGTACCCGCTGGTCGTTGCAATTCTGCCTGACGTGCCGGAGGAGCACAGGAAAATCATGGTTGAACAGGGTTGCATAGTGAGAGAAATTGAGCCTGTTTATCCACCTGAGAATCAGACTCAGTTTGCCATGGCTTATTATATCATCAACTACTCCAAGCTTCGTATTTGGGAGGTAACTTTTTTTTTTTTTTTTTTTTATTTTTTTTTTGATGCATTAAACCACGTACGTAACTTTTATTTGTTTGTCGGTTAGATGTGGATGTTGTCTCGATTTTGTAATGTTTCCCTTTTTCGGTTAGTGTTAAGAAACTGTTTAGTTGCTATCCTGTCATTTATTCCTGGGAAAATGAAATGTTTTTTGGCATTTTTCTTTGCAAAAAAAGCTTTTTAACTATTAATCCTTTATCTGAAACTGTTTGGCTGATGCAGTCAAGTCCATCTTTTCTATAGGCTCTAAATTTTGTGATTCAAATTGCAGTTTGTGGAATACAGCAGAATGATATACTTGGACGGAGACATCCAAGTATTTGAGAACATAGATCACCTGTTTGACATGCCTGATGGTTATTTCTATGCTGTAATGGACTGCTTCTGTGAAAAAACCTGGAGCCACACCCCACAGTATAAGATTGGATACTGCCAACAGTGCCCCGATAGAGTCAAATGGCCTGCTGAGCTTGGTCCTAAGCCTGCTCTCTACTTCAACGCAGGCATGTTTATATACGAGCCAAGTCTCTCCACCTATCATGATCTCCTAGAAACCGTCAAAATTACTACCCCCACTTCGTTTGCAGAGCAGGTATTTTGTCCATTCGGTCTGATTTTACCTTTTTCTCCCAGTTATTTCTCAGTTTGGTGCATGGAAAATTGGTCGACTAATATTACTTGCCTTGTAATTTTGTAGGACTTTCTGAACATGTTCTTCAGGGATATTTACAAGCCTATTCCTCCTGTTTACAACCTTGTCCTGGCCATGTTATGGCGTCACCCAGAAAACATTGAACTTGACAATGTCAAAGTTGTTCACTACTGTGCTGCTGTAAGTAGTGCAATAACATCACTCGGTACATGTGTTCATAGTTTGATAATTATGAATCCAATGTTCATCTTGATCGATTCATTTTTCAGGGTTCTAAGCCATGGAGGTATACGGGGAAAGAAGAGAATATGCAAAGGGAAGACATCAAAATGTTAGTTCAAAAATGGTGGGATATTTACAACGATGAGACTTTGGATTACAAGAACTATGTGGCTTCCAATGAAGCGGCCGATAGCGAGCCTGTGAACCTGCAGCAAATTTTGGCAGCGTTATCGGAGGCTGGCGTTGCTCCCTACTTTACCGCCCCATCCGCTGCTTAGTGCGTGCTTGTGTTGTCTATGAAATCAGAGATGGCTGCAATGCTGTTTAATTTGCAGAACAATGTTATTATTAAGTTGTATAGGAGTAAAGACAAGGAGCGGTTTTATTTTATTTTATTTTATTATTATTTTTTTTTTTTCAGTTTGGTCTTCCCTGCAGTGGAAGAATCTCCGTTTCTTTTATAATTTTCCTATAGGAGGTTGAGGTTTTAATGCATCCTCCTTTTTGTACCTATGGATATTGTTGCGCTTGTAAATTATTTTAAATTAATATATGAACAATTATTTAGTGTATACACGTGTTTTTGCTTTCTTTCTTTTCCTTGTATAATATTCGTTTATTTATTTATGAATTATTTTTAAACAGTGGAATGATATTTATATTTAAAAAGTATAGTAAATATGATAAAAAAATTCTTAAGTCGAAATTAATAATTATTAAATGCTGTCCTTTTATTATTTTTTATTGGTATAATAATAGTCTTTATACTAAATAAAAATAGAAAAATGTCTATAAATCCATAAATATAAATTATTATTATCATTTGGCTAAACCAAGCAATATATTAAATTGTAAAAATGTAAATATATAAAATATTTTTTATTTAATAATATTTTCTTATTAGTTAGTTAATTATTTGAAATTCTTATTTTTGGTCAATATAATCCATCTTTAATTAATAATTATTGCTAGTTGGTTGATCTCTAATTTTTGTTCGGGTTATTATTTAATAGCAACAAAATTCTTCTTACACGTTATACACATTAATACAATTATTATCTCTATTAAGCCAATTGTTCGCTGTAAATTTAAGTTTGAAATTTTAGTACTAAAATATTCAATATCAAATTTACATTGAACGGTTGATCTTACGGAAATAATAATTGTAGTAATACTTAAAGCGTTTAATAAAAATTCTAATAATACCAATATTGATTTAACACAGAGGTCAAAAATTGGTGACCAAAGTAGTTTGTGGCAATGACAGATAATAATAACAATAAATATTTATCATATTTACTTTTTTTAGTAAATAATATTAATGTTAATATTAAATTAATTAATTAATTAATTAATTAATTAATTAATATATCGAAGTTAAATTGTTGAAGCAGTAAAATTGTGCTACGAGGGTGAAACTCGTGAAGAAACTAGGTCGAGCTTGGGCTGGCTTGACTGCACAAAAGCAATGATTTATACAGTGTAGGTAAGGTAAATTTTGTTGGGAAAAAAACTAATTGACATGAGCTCGCCACTTTATCCAGCACAATGTGGCGAAGCCTTTACGTATTTTAATCCTGCATTGTTAATATTTTGGGCATCGTAGTGCTGCTCATTTGTGGGTTTTTTGTTTATTCTTTTGGCCCATTTTATACTCCCGCATATTGGTTTTTAGCTGCTTTTGTTATTGTTGTTGAGCTCTCTTTTCTAACTAATTTTTATTTTATTTTTTGATTTCTATTGCCTATTACAGAGGATTCTCTTGATTTTGCAGAAAAATTTTATAATCTATAAAAGAAAAATCTAGTTAAGATGCAGTGTGTGCAATTATGATGGGGATTCTTTTAAAGTAATTGTGGAAGTTACAAATATAATCTTCAATTATATTTTATGTATTCTTAAACGCAAAGGGGAAAATGATACTTTCATGGTATATTTGAGTGTTAAAATTACAATAATAGTTAACAATATTGATTCTGGGTATTTGAGTAATTACAGTAGTCCATGTAGTAAAATTGTTGAAAGTAACAGAGGCCGTGCTTTTCGACAATTAGTTTTGCCGTTAGAAGTGTTGTTTTGGATCCAAGACTTTGGCTTTTGTAACCGAGAAATACTTACGGAGCACTTATCTGATTCTGTAAAATGACCAATGAGCAAAAATAATCATATTAATTTGAGTTCCAACATATTTTTCATATTGATTCAAACCCTGATGGGTTTATGTTTAAAGGAACAATTACAAGTTTACAATGAACGAAAATATTGTGGTTCATCACGTAACAAAAATTTCTGAATATATTTTAATCTACAAAAACTGCAATATCATGCTGGAGGCCCAGCAGTTTCTAAGCAACAGGAAATTTCTTTTCACAGAAGAATTAAGTCGCTATAACATGGAGTTGGTAATAAGATAAAACTTGCCTTAATGGCTATGTTCTGTAGGTTACAAGCACCTGAGCAGCAGCCATCTTAACACCAAGTGCAGTGCAGCTTTGAATTGTTTATGACGCCATTGAATCACTGTTACAGTCATAAAGATGTAACAAAATTTGTAGATAAGAAATGTACCTTACCTCAATGCAGAGTTCTCTCATTCAATGGAAATTTTATCTTTGAGAATCTAGAAATGGCATTTCATTAGAAATATGAAAAGGGGGGATCTCCTTCATTTTTTAATACAACATCAATTCTTGTCCCATTGCCTTCAATTACCTTAATTTCCTACACAGTGCAGAAATATGGAGATCCAAAAAAAAAATAACAAATCTTATATTGCACAAGCAGTGTCAAGTGAAAATAAAAGCAAATTGAACTTCATTGCTGAAGGCAAGTCTCTCAACTATTGTTTTTTGAGTCTAATAAACCAATTACAATAACACACCTGGGATGTCTTCTCCACTGTAACATGGCAAACAATATTATTAGGGTGATGTCCAAAAGTTAATTGAAGATTTTTGAAGTTGAAAGGCTTGCAAGAATTTGTACACAGGGCTAGACATAAAATCTATCACACACCCAATGGCACTAGTAGGTACAATACTGAAAGTCTCTCCCATTTCGTTACTTTAATAGTATAATTTAGTATTTAGCTTCTGCTACTAAAACTGAGCTATAAGCCAAACAGAGAACAACAAAAGTAAGAAAATGGAAGCAAAATAGCATAAATGAGAAAATCAATTGTAAGGGAAGTGACTGAATGGAGCCTCATCTCTACATAATTAAAACGGTAAACAACAGAAAAAAATAAATAAATAAATTAGTAAACACCAAGGGGGAAAAGAGAAAAGCAGTCGCATTGCAGAGATAAGGTAATGCACAGGATTTTATAATATTCAAGGCAATGATTAATTCTGTATTCCAATTACTAGAAAAAAAAAAAAAAATTAAGTGATTCTATAGTTTGAGGCTTTAAACCATCCATAATGTTGGTATTCAAAATTTGATGCCTGAAATTCTTTGAATCATTGGTACCATATTGATATCACATAGATTCTTACGTGGAGTTTATTTGTTGAAATGAGTTCTGCAAAATGAAAATATGGTCAAGGGTGCCGCCGTTCTTCTAATAGGGACCCTTCAAAACTCAATTCAGATATTGAAATATATGTAGAGTGAGAAAAAATCAGTAAATTGACAGAACGTAGGTTTAGGATGTCAAACCCCTCTTACATGGTCGTCTTGGCCTTTTACAAGCTTTAGAGGTGATTGGGATAGTACCACCTATCCTTTTTAGATGGCCCGTCATAGTTGGTTCGGGGGTAGTGGATTACTAATTATTTCTAGGATTTCTTGTGACCACGGTGTCAATGCTAGTGATCACGAAAGTGCCATTTGTCTCTCTTAGGTTGCCTGTCAATGGTATGGTGACATTCGTCTTCCCTTAATCACTCATCATGTATGATTATAGGGTTTTGAATTAATAATTAGTGTTAAATTTTGTAAGTGATCTTAGACTTGACACGTAGCTAATATGCAATTAAAGATAATTAGCAAGTAATATTAGGAGTTATTGTATATCCAATATGTGTCGATTGATCATTCATGTATCTTATAATGATTTTATCTTTTTCTTATGACCTAACTTATGTGGTCTACCTATCATTCTTAAGATTAGTATCTTGGATTCAGATTGAGAATAGGATTTACCTTCCATTACCATATCAAATTCTTGGATAACTTTGGTCTTTATTTGGTGATTGATATCTTGATTTTGAATTTGCCCTTCATTGTTGAGTGTGGTTTTTGAACAGCTTTGATCTTGACTTTATGTTCAAGTTACGTACTAAAATATTTATATAGAGAGAAAAAATCAGTAAATTGACAAAATGTAGGCTTAGGATGTCAACTCCTCTTACACAGCCGTCTCGGCCTTTTACAGGCTTTAGAGGTGATTGGGATAGTACCACCTATCCTTTTTAGATTGTCCGTTATAGTTAATTTAGGGGTAGTAGATTAATGATTATTTTTAAGATTTCTTATGACCACAATATCAATGCTAGTAATCACAAAGATGCCTTTTGCTTCTTTCGAGTTGCCTACTAATGGTAAGATGACAGTCTTCCCTTAATCACTCATCATGTATCATTATATGGTTGTGGATTAATAATTAATGTCAAATTTCGTAAATAATCTTAGACTTGACACGTAGTTAATATGTAATTAAAGACAATTAACGAGTAATGTTAGGAGTTATTGCATGTCCAACACGTGTTGATTGATCTTTCATGTGTCTTATAATGATTTGCTCTTTTTTTCGTAACCTAATTTATGTGGTCTACGTATTATTCTTGGGATTGGTATCTTGGCTTAAGATTAGGAATAAGATTTACCTTTTTTTGCTGTATGAGATTCTTAGATAGTTTTGATCTTTACTTAGTGATTGGCATCCTGATTTTGAATTTGCCTTTTATTATTACGGGTGATTTTTGGATAGTTTTGATCCTAACTTTATGGTCGGTGTCTTAATCTTGGCATTGAGAATATAATTTGTCCTCTGTTAGCGTGTGTGACTTTTGAATAGTTTTAATTTTGACTTTGTAGTTGATATTTTGATTTTGGGATTAAAAATAAGATTTGTCTTATATTACCGCGTGTCATTCTTAAATAGCTTTGATTTTATTGTGGATATCCAAATTGATCTTTTTGAGGGTGTTGTCAGCCTCCTGACCTTGGTTGACCACCTTCCCTGAACTTGGAGTCGGTATGTTGACACTCAAATTTATAAAATTATGCTTAATCAATTGGGTGCTTAGCTTTTTCTCCCCATCACCAAAATTGCAATATCATACCGTTCTGAACCCCACCCCATGATCATAAGTTCCTAAAAATACACGACCAGGAGTATCAGCACCCAATGAACCCGGGACCTTCCGCTTCGCATCCACTTTCAGTTCTTTAGCTCTTTCGGTTATATTCTCCGCAGGGAAATATGTTGCATCAATCTGTTCTATAATACCCCTTGCCTCTCCTCCCTGAGCTTAGTAGCTCGGATAAAATCCAGTAGATTTGTTTTACCAGCATCAAAATGTCCCAGAATTTATGCTGCAATCTGGCCACTGAAGGTTTTCTTCAGCCTGTTTAGAGACAGCATCTGCACTGGGTTTCGTGTAGCATCTTTCTTGCCTGTAACTTCAACCTCAGGATGTCTTTAGACATATGTCTCAAAAGAAAGAGAAAAAGTTCAAGAAATAAATATACATCACCTGCATCATGTGGAGATGGTACGCTCCACTTGGTCTTCGCCCTCATCTTTCCTGAATCAACCTCTTCATTATAAAATACACCATTGGCATTAAGAGAAATACCACCCAGGTCTTTGGATTCAATTCCTCTCCATCGCCTTCTTCGTAGTATTCAATATCCTTGGACACATCAACAATTTGCTTTTCCTGAGTTAATGATTATCTCTGTTTAACTTTCCCCGTTTCATCTGAGTCAAATTCAGTCCATTTTTTGCTGCTCTCGATCTTTTTTTTTTCGGCTTCCTCGGCAAGGTGGCTTCAATTCATTGTCCTTATTTGGGTAGCTTTGATTTTGTACCGTCCTTGTGATTAATAAGGAGAAGAATGCCTGCTGCATTGCCTACTATCCGTTTCATTATTTACCCGATCACATACTTCTTTCAGCCTCCTTACTAAAAGCTGCCTTCTTTCCTTCTTCCCAGGCTTTTCTTTTTATTTCCGTTCTTCTTAGCCTAGCCTCACAAGTTTTTCTTTCCTCTTCGGTTGCTCTTCTTCCGTTCTTAATTTGTCCTCTTCTCCTCAGCTTCGATTCGTCTTACTTGCTTCATCCTCGTAATCGGTGTTTTACTCTTTTTCTTTTAAAAATACTTACATGCATGAGATGCACCAGAACTCACGTGGTGCACTAATTAGGGTACGCTTGATGAGCTTGAGGTAATAAAAGTAGATTTAATATTATAAAAAAGATGTCAGTTTGTCAAATTTAAAATATTTCTGTCTTTTGTGGGACTAGTCTACAAAAGCATAAAGAGTATATAAATAAGGCGAGTAATCTGGGTCAAGTGTTAGTAAAAAGAAAGATTCATTTAGTCTATAGAAAACGTAGTTTTGGGTTAATAGGATATGTGCCAATAGATACATATTTAAGAGGTAGTCAAGTACTAGATATTGTTCATACACCTTTAATTACAGGAAATCTTATTGAAAAAACAGTTGATGACAAATTAAAGGTGTCTTTTATGCACGAACGTATTATAACAATAATGCGTAACTTTGATGCTTTTATATGCCTTCCAGGTGATTTTTATATTTTAGTAGAACTTTTTCAAGTTATTTTATAGGCTCAGTTAAATATTCATCAAAAATCCATTAGTTTGTTAAATGTTAACAATTTTTTTGATTTTTTATTATCTTTTTTTGATCAGGCTATGAAAGAATAATTTATCTCACTTTCAACACGTCAGATCTTAGTTTATGCTTCAATTTTTGAGCAACTGATTGATCAATTATAAAATTTTGTTTTTAAACCTAATCAAAGGGTAGCTCAAATAGATTGGTCTGTGAAAAGTAATAAAGAGTGCAAACTAGATCTGATGTTCTGTCTTAAACTTTTTTTTCTTATAGTTTGTCACAGATATTTCTTATGTAAAAATTCTATCTTAGGTAATATTTTCTATATTTTATCTTTCTATATTAAAACACTAAAA
>JAWDEX010000009.1:0-24154 GCA_035221805.1 Trichilia hirta | reverse complement strand
AACTATTGCTCTTAATAACTTAATATAAAAAGATAAAGGATAAGAGATATTACCTGAGATAAAATTTTCACAAAAAAAGTAAAAATCTGCAACAAACAAAATTACAGAGGACAAAATTGGATTATAACAATCTGAATAATTGATAGGTCATTTTATTGTCACATTCTGTCAAAATAGAGTGGTGCAATAAATATTTGATATATAAAGGGTATGATATTTCAAGTTTTAAATGTGATAATACATTAAAAAATGCACCTTTCTTAAAAACAGGTTAAAAGTTTTTGATCACCTTTTCGTATTTGGAGTAAAAAGGATGACCTCAAATAAAACTATCAATAAATATATAATTAAATTTAATAATTAAAAAGAAATTATAATAAAATTAAAAGTATATATAAAAAATATATATAATTAAATTTAACCATCAAAGAATAAATCATAATAAAAATTAATGGCATATAGGGAAAACATATACGCACGATGCCCACAATGTAGCGCTTGATTACAAGAATTACAAAATTAAATAAATTTTATATAATAACGTTGTATAATTATTTTTATTTTAATAATTCATAATTTTCTTTTGGAATAAACATTAATTAAGCAACAAAGTTAAAAAAGGAAAAGAACCCAATGATGAACAAAGCAATTCGTCATAGGGGTAGGTACGTGTGCTTCAGAAGTCCAGTTGTTGGGTTTGGCCCAACCTATAACAAGAGTCCACCAATAATTAGATTAGCTTGCTCTTGCTTGGCTAATTTATGCAATTACAGTTGACGAATATTTAAATTTTTTTTTTTAAAAAAAAAAAAAGAAAAATTATTACCAACAAATTTAAATTCTCTTAAAATAAATTAATGCTCCAAAGAAAGTAAAATATTGTGAGTTTAGGATTAGTCCAATGAAAAACAAAGTCCAAATCCGAAAGAAAACAAAAGGAGGTGCAGGCGTTCAGCTAATCTCATGTAATCCAAGGGAACCAAGAGGGGATCCATCTGGAATATTTTCTTTATTGTGGGCCCCAAATATTCAACTAAATTACAAATTCCCATTAAGATTCTCGATCGCATGACTTCAATCATTTTCCTTAGTTACCCTCAAATTTTATTTATATTGCCATTCTATACCAAAGTTATGAAAGGCATTGGCTGACCAACAACAACGTAGTAATGGCAAATATGAAATTAACCAAGAAAGTAATGGCACTCAAAACGAGCTATGTGTTTTAATGCCTTGTTCTCCGCTCAACAAACTTACATCTCTGCACAGCCTCGTTAAATGAAAGTAGCTGACTCTGTCTCTCTCAAACGCTCAAAGGGTTCACTTTCGTCTTAATTCAGAACTAGCTGCTTTTCTATTTATACTTGCAAAGTCCAACCAGTTAATATATCATTACTGAAACAAAATCATATACTTTTGAGCTATGGCTTTGAAATTGAATCGCACATTAAGTTCTCCATTATCATTATCATCATCATCATCATCTTCAATCCAGAAAATTACTTCTCGATCTCACAATTATCTCAGATCTTCAAGAGTCTTCATGGCATCCACTCTTCGTCCTCCTCTTTCCAAGTGAGTAATATTCATTCTTCTTCATAACCTTGTTTCTTATTGGTCATTTGCGTCATATTTATAAACCTTGTTATTTGGTTTTCACTTTGCATGTAAATTGATGGGCATGATCAAAGCTTGTTTCTTTGTTATTTTACTGATTTGGTTCTTTCTGTTTTATTGATAATGAGTTTAAGGTAATTGAATTTTTTTTTTTTTCACTTTTTTTCTTCCCTTGTGTATGTTGTATTGATCTGGGTTTGAGTATTTGACTGAGCTTGATTTTGGGTTAAAATCATATTGGGTTATTTTGGTCTCGTATGTTTCTTGGCTCCAAATTGTGTTTGTCTTTCTCTGTAAACTCACTGAGATTGTTTTCTGTTTCATTCATTTCTTCTTTTGGAATAATATAGGATTGGTAGATTCCATTTTGCTTGAAATTGATGCTCTGTATTTCTGTTTCGCTGTTTGTTGACGATGAAATTAATTGTTTCTTTCTTGTGGTTCTGGCATTATTTTATTCTTTCGTATTTGTTAAAATTTCGATTGAATTTCAATTTTTTTTTTTAATTTTTTTTTTTTATATATATATATTGAAGTCTTCTTTTTGTATGCTTTGTTGCATTTGGGGCTTTCTGTTTGTCGTTTTTGTTGTTGGAAATATGCATGCAATTGATTTGTTTTTCATAGATCGGAGTTAGGCCTGATTTTGTGGGTTATTCGTATTCTTTGGGAACCAGGCCTTGTTGGTTGACTGGTTTGGGTTTTTTATTTGCAAAATTTCGATTAATCTATTTTGTGTTAGCACTTTCTCGTTGTTTTTCTTCCTCTTTGGTGGGAAGGCATGCTTATTTCAGTACTGTGTAACCGTTTCATTTTTTTTCCTTTGTTTTGAAATTGGCTTATATGGTTTGAAGCTTTGTCGTTGCTCAATGATTTGATTTCCTAGTCAATTTTAGAGTAACTTATGATAAAACTTGGGATGTTTGTGCTATCTCAGCAGGTAATACCTTCTGTTGCTTAGAAATTATCTTAGCAATTATCATATTTATCATCAGAAAGTATTAGCCATTTTTTATATGATTTAATTGGTGTTATAATTTATTTATTTCTATTATAATTTCCTCAACTTTATATATGGCCAGATGTCTCCTTTTATCTGAGATTTTAAATATGGTCATTGTGCTCTGTTTAACTTGTATGAGTTTACTTGGTATTTGGTTACTGAATCTTTGACTTAGCTATCAATATGGTAATAGTTGGTGTGGCAAAGTTTATTTATCTTTATGTATTGCAATTAAATATTATTATTTTTTTCTATATGATATTGCTTCTACGTTTAATTATCCATATCTAAGGCTGCTCATTTTGTTCCATGAGCAAGAATTCAGATGTTGAAAGAATGAATATAAAAAGTAAACTGCCTTTTACTTCTTGTTATTTGTTCAGGTTATTGTTTTCTTTGCTGCAGTGAGAGTGACTTAAACCTAACACATCTCAGTAAAATATATTTATAGTTTTCAGATCACAGACACTATTTATGCTTGTTTCGTTGCCCAGAAAAATTTGTCTGTAAACATAATTTACACTTTTGGTTACAGAGATCTTGAGAATCTTAAGAAGACCTATTGCCCTCCAAGGGAGGTACATGTTCAAGTAACTCATTCCATGCCACCTCAAAAGATAGAGATATTCAAATCATTGGAGGGCTGGGCCGAGGAGAACCTCTTGCCACACCTGAAGCCTGTTGAGAAATGTTGGCAACCTATGGATTTTCTGCCAGAACCCGAATCTGAAGGATTCTATGAACAAGTAAAGGAGTTAAGAGAAAGATGCAAGGAACTCCCTGATGACTATTTTGTTGTGTTAGTTGGAGATATGATCACAGAAGAGGCCCTTCCTACTTACCAGACAATGCTGAACACCCTAGATGGGGTTCGAGATGAGACTGGCGCCAGCCTTACTTCTTGGGCAACTTGGACTAGGGCTTGGACTGCTGAAGAAAACAGGCATGGTGACCTTCTCAATAAGTATCTTTACTTATCTGGACGTGTCGACATGAAACAAATTGAGAAGACAATTCAATATCTAATTGGCTCAGGAATGGTGAGATCCTTCTTTCCCAGTACTTAGTTGACTCTACTTAACCAAAATCAGCTGTCTATAAATATAATTTGTCATGATAAATTTTAATTGCTTGTGTAGCCAAACTTTTCCTTTCCAGGTCTCAATTCAACTTCTTAGTTTTAATTTGTCCAAACCTGGAGGCTAAATGTTCAGTATGATATTTAATTTAGTTTATAGAAGTTTTAAAAAGATTGATGAAGTAAAATAGCTAATGTCATTTCTTTAATGGCTGCTAGACCGAACAATGAACAAAATACTAAGGGTCCATTTGGTATTGTGTACGGGGAGAAAGCTCCAAATTTCAAATATATACTTGAAAAATATTTTGTGGGATTTACCAAAACTTAGTATTACTTAACACTTTCTGTGTTTTTCTTTTAAAGCAAAGCACAATCAGCACAACAACAATGTGGACTTCTGTTGTTTGTAATAAATGAGTGTGTTCCTATCTCAGGATCCTAAAACGGAAAACAACCCTTACCTCGGTTTCATCTACACTTCATTCCAAGAGAGGGCAACATTTATCTCCCATGGGAACACAGCCAGACTGGCCAAGGAGCACGGTGACATGAAACTTGCACAGATATGTGGCACCATTGCATCTGATGAAAAACGGCATGAAACTGCCTATACCAAGATTGTGGAGAAGCTTTTGGAGATTGACCCGGATGGCAGTGTCATGGCTTTAGCTGACATGATGAAGAAGAAAATATCAATGCCTGCCCATTTAATGTATGATGGGCATGATGATAACCTATTCGAACACTTCTCTGCAGTTGCCCAGCGGACTGGAGTCTACACTGCAAAGGACTATGCGGACATTTTGGAATTTTTGGTGGGAAGATGGAACATAGAAAAATTGACGGGTCTGTCTGGTGAGGGCCATAAAGCTCAGGATTTTGTATGTGGATTACCTTCAAGAATTAGAAGGTTGGAGGAGAGAGCTCAGGCAAGGGCCAAACAAGCATCCATTATCCCATTCAGCTGGGTATTTGGAAGGGAAATAATGGTCTAAGTGCTACATGGACAGAAGGTGAACAACCGCACAAGTCATAAGAAGTGAGACATATCGAGTTTGCTTTAGAAGTTGAGTTTGTTTATCTCTATGAGAAGATAGTTGGCGTGGCGCTGTATGCAGGATGCATAATTTCTGGTTGGTTACAATGGTCAACAGGAAAAAGACAATTATAGTCGAAGGGGTTTTTCTTGTATTTTCGTCTCTTTTACCGAAAAACTAGATGTTTTTTCTTTAATATGTGTTCCATATGAGAGAACCTGTTCAAGTCAATAAATAGGAATGTTGTAAGCTATGGTTCTCGCGGTAGGTTATGACTTATATATCCAAGTAGATGTTATGAGAATTTTCACAAATTTGAGGCACAGTAGTGGTTATGACTTATATTTTCATCAATTAACTCATAAACATATTAACCTGGCAAGGAAATCAGTGTTTATGACAGAAAATTGAAACTGGAAGATAGGAACAGACTTGGATATATTTAGCATCATTGATGTATTAAAAACTATGTCCCGTAGATATGGGATTGTGAATTATATTAACCATTCCCCATGCAATATTGTATCAAGATCCAAAAACATATATGTATTCGGAGTCATTGACAAACAAATAAACAAATTAAGAACTACAAAATCCCCAATGAATCAAATAAAATAAATGACTCAACTATATGCGGCACCACGATGATCCAACTACTAAGAAAATATTAAACTTGGAATGGCCATGGCCAATCCTTCAAATCTTCTTCTTGAGCCACCTTAGCACTCCTCTTCATAGCTGGATTACTATTATTATCACCTTCTACATAAGCATAATACTTCAATAAAAAAGCAAGTGTTAGCACCACCCACTCCAGGCAGAAAATCAACAGGCATAACCCACCAGTCAACTTGAGTATCACAACACCATCCTCCTCTCTCACATATGACTTCAAGTTCTCTAGAAAATTACTAGTTCTGGTGAAGATTAGCACGGACACTGATCCCTGAAATATTGCGGTTAGGACTGTGGCAACCATGTGAGCTCCATACCAACGGCTAGAGTCAGAGGAGGCTGCCGCACAACCGGAAATGGCCCCGGCAATGGTGAGGATATGAAGGAGAATGAAAAAGAAGCCACAAATGGAAGGGAGTAGCCTAAGTGAAAGGGTCAAGAAAATACAACTAGAGGCTGCACCTAATAAGATGTAGTTGCAGAATAAGAACACCTTGTGCGTGTGGCGGTGTGATTGATTGATTGTAGATTGCGGGTTGCTAGAAATACCCATTTGACGAATGATGAAGATCGACCAATTTCTTTTGAGATAGTTTTTGCAAATGGATAAGTGGGGTTGATTCGAGTCGTTAGAACTGGGAGAGAAAATTGATTTATTCAGGCGATTGCTGTGAAGAGATTATATAACAAGCATAGGGAGTGGAGGGTTCTGAGAGAGCTTAACGGTAATATTGGATTGGAGAGAATATGACCGTTTGGTCGAATGATTAAAACACATTAATGAATGCAACGGCTAGTTTAAAGCCCTTAATTTGCATTCAAGTCCTTGCATTTGTCGAAAACTACTCCTTTCAAATCATTGCATGGAATCAGGCTACCCGGTTATAATTACATGGGATTGGGCTAAAAACTACTCCGGTCTCTTGTGCATGCAATCTTAGGTTTACATAATACGTGGTACGTCCGTCTTCTTTAAGATTTTTTTTTTAAATAATTGAAAGAAGTAATGAATAATTTTAAAAATTATAAAGTTTTAATATCCAAATAATGAATGTCATCTCACTTATTACATTATTTTATTAAAGAATTTAGAGGTTTTAAACAATGATGAAATGGGTAAACTAAAAATCTTTAAATACATTTTTGGCTTTTTTAGTATTATAATGTAGTGACATTAAAGTTACACCTAATGTATTTAAATATTGAATATAATATAAAAATATATTAATTTTATTAAATATTATTTTATTTTTATTTTTAAAATACAATAAAAATATCATAATTTAAAACTATTCTTTCCAAATGAATAGAAAATAGAAAACCAAATATAATTTCTTTCCAAAATTGATTGAATGATTTATTTTTCATATTTACTATCTTAAGAATTTTCATAATTGAATAGGAGGAGAGAAAGAAAATTTTACACTTTCCCATCACATATCATAACTTTCTCCCATCAATTTTCAATAAAATTATTATATTATATTTTTATAATCTTCTCCACACTTATTATTGTATAATTTTATATAACATAAAATAATAATATCTAACTTACTATTAAAAGTCCCTCAATAAATTTATTTACGTACCCTCATGAAATATTAATAATTAATAAATAATTAATATATGTTTTGAACTTAATGTATGTGGCCAGTGAACAGATGATCTTTTGAACTTAATATTTTTGACATCTAATAAAAACCTGAAGGAGATAAATTGTACTATTGAAAAAGCCTCGATTTCCTATGATGAGTCAGAAAGTTATATTTTTCTCAAGTTGAAAACAGCCTTCTTTACAAGTTCCATCGTTGTATACATGGGCAACAACCCTACCTCCTTGCCGGTTCCAGCATACAAGGTCGAAGGTGTGTGCATTTATTTCCATCAAGCATTATTATCCAGGCACTCTTTAGGTTTCCGGTACGGTGCTAGCCGCATGGGCAACCCACTTGCCGGTGCCAACCTACAAATTCCAAGGTGCATTTACTTTATTTGTGACACTTAATATTTATATCGGCCATGTGCAAGATCCGATGACACTAGGCAAGGAAGGACAAGGTCGAACAATACGCCCAGTCTAATTTTTTACGGCACAGGGCTAGATTTACTTTATACACTTAATTTTTTGATATCTTTTACCATTGTATTTTTCATAATTCTTTCCTGTAAGTTTCATTATGTCATGGCTCTAAGAAGGCCAAGGATAATTAATCCATTATGTGTTTTTTTTTTTATTTTTTATTTTTTTTATTTTTTATTTTTTAAACTATAAATGTTTCAATTCCTTGAATTTAAAAAATTATTATTATTGAAACTCCAAATGCTGTAACTCCATCTGTAATATTTAAAAATTATTATTGAAACTCGAAATATTATAACTCCATTTATAATATTTAATAATTATTATTAAAACTCAAAATGATATAACTCCATATCTAATATTTAAGAATTATTACCTAAACTCAAAATGCTATGACTCCATTTCTAATATTTGAGAATTATTATCGAACCTCAAAATTGCATAACTCCACTTCTACATTAACTCCATTTTTAATATTTAAGTACTTTTCTAGTACTTAAAAGAGTTATTATGGAAACTTCATTTGCCTCCATCAAGTAATATTATCAAAACTCCAAGTTAACCTAAATTCGGGGGAAAAACTGTGACATCCTAACCTTTTGAATTCTATTCATGCTTAATTAAGTAAACTAATGGATAAGTTCAATATCTCTATAAATCAAAATGCTTACACATAAGCATACAAAATAGTGAAAAGACTAATTCTTTGTTATCTCAAACTTTAACAATATTTATTACAAAGATTATCTTTAATCTTTATCTATTTTTTTAAAATTTGTAAAGAGTTTAACTAATAAGACTTGTTCTTTGAAAAAAAAAAAAAAAAAAATTGACAATGGGTTAGTTGTCAACTCAATAAATAAACTATATAAGATTTTGTCAATGTGATTAGAAAATTTTTCATATTATACAATCAATCATCAAAAGCTTGCAAAGGGTTAGTTGAATCAAATAACCACTACTTACTTACATGAGATAAAAGTAAATGACCTTTCAAAAATATTTAATAAAATATAAATATTTTATTAGTTCAATTTAATCAAGTAGTATCATCCATTTATTCTTGTGACCCAGTTAAAATATATCATATCATATCTTATTTGCATAACATATATAAATAATATTTTACTAATGAAGTTTACTACTAGGTCTAAATAGAATATATCAATAACCATTAAATTTGAATTAAATTTTTTTTCTTTTATTTTTAAATTTTATATTTATATCAAATTTCACATCGACATATAATTAAAATAAAAATATTTATTTACATATAAAATAATAAAATTATAATTCAAATTATAGTAAAAAAAATGATATATAATTTATTTACAAAGCAAAATAGTTTTCTAAAATATAATATCAAAATTTCTTATGAAAACTCACAAAATTCGCTTATCTCAAACTATTATGTCTTAATCGATCTAAACTAATTTGGTATAATATTTTATTTTATAATTAAAATAAATAATAAATAATTTATCATTAATTTGACATGTTCTTGTTTTTTTTAACAAATTTTCTAACATAAAATAACACTAAAATAATTATATATTTATAATATCTATTTAATAATTAATATTTAATTTTTTTAAAAATATATTAAATTAATATAAAAATTATATACAAATTTATTATAAAGACTTAGTAAAATTTTTTTCCTTCTTTCTCTTCACTACCTCTTCTCGTTTTCTTTTTCTCCTCCTTTTTTGTTTTCTTCTCTTTTTTCTTCTCCTGGTTTTTCATTAGTTTCCATTAGTATTTTATCCAATCATAATCCATATCTATTGTAACCTACTCAATTATGCAATATCAGCCACTCATTTTCCTTAATCCTATTCTTATCTAATTGCATAATGATTTTTACCATTTCTTGCCACATAGTTCATCTTGATTGGATGCTTTGACCCGAAGTCAACATAGCTTTGTGGTGCTTCTAGCCTAGGCCACAGAACCATTTCCATGAAAAGTGCCACATGTTCTATTTGCATTGACACAATGAAACACTAATTTATCTTTTAATTTTTTTCTCTTTTTTTCAGTGACATTACATAAACTTTCCTGAGTCTATTGAAGGTGGAACTCTGTAGTCGAGTTAATTGATTTGGTCCTACTACATATTTATGTAATTCTTAACTTTACCAAAGAAAGAAAGAAAGGCCCAAGAAAATCCAAACTCGGGCGAGAGACTTTTGTTGGCCCTTCTAAGTAGAACCAGGTATATGACCTCATGTTACTTATTGGCCCACCATGAATAGGCCCAATTAAACCTATTATATATTTTAAAAAGGTTGTCTCCTTTACGTGGGCCTTACCAGTGTTTTTTCAGATTTAATTGATTGATATATGAATACATTTTGCCTTCATAATAGCAACTAGAAAAAATTAGAGAGGACATCACAAGAATGTAAGCGAAAAAGTAGGCTTAAAGTGTAAGGTTGTTGTTCACGCATTCCATTCCTTAAATTTTTAGAGCCATATTTTGCGTCTGGTAATGCATAGTCGCCTTGCTTGATGGTTAAGCATTTTGGATGGCACCTGTCTCGAGGTTGTGTTTGTTTTGACAGGTTATCTGCAAGTGAATGCAGGGGACGTGTGTAGCGATTGGAAGGCATGGGTAAATAGGCGTTTTTCTTATACATTGAACTATTGGCGTTCCATCTGCTTTAATTTTTTCCCAGGCAATTCTCTTTGCTTATGTTTTTTTATTTGGGTATCTTGCGTTTCTTACCCATGAAAAGAAATTGATCGATTCGATGCTCTCATCATTCTTATGCCTCATAGGGTACGGGGTTCATGCGAGGCAGATGTGCTAAGTTGTATGGTTATCTAGGCCCATGAAGTCTTTGCTTATTCTCTCAGATACGATACATTTAAATGTGGGTGTGGAGCCTTGACATTGCTCTGCTTGAGCTTTTCGTATTCGTCTTTCGACAGAAACAATAGCCACTCCCATCTCGACACCTCCGTGCAAGTCGTGCAAGCGTACCTGCGCCGAGGAATGCAACTTAGTTGATCCTCCCAACAGTCATATAGTTGTCATCCATGTGTAAATGTGAATTAATTCAGATTATAAAACTATGAATGGCTTATTAAATTAATTATAGTTTTTTTACTACTCAGATAATCGTAGTAATTTCAGAGTCAATGTGTACGCCAAATCCACACTTTTCGAAAGGATGCATTTATTAGATAAAATATCAATACAAGTTTTGATTATTGCTTATGTCGTAAGTACATTATTCATATTTCCACCTTATCAACTTTGATGGTTAGATATAGGCCTACTGTCAGTTCTAAGACATCTCAAAGGTTAGAAAGTATCAACTTGAGCGGGTATTGCAAGGCTGACATATATAAAGTAGGGTCGAGTTAGTAAGGACAACTTGCAAAGTTGTCACTGTTTTAGCATAAAGTATGCTTGTTGATAGAACTCTATGTTCGAGACCTACTTGAGCACGCAAGAGGGTGTTAAAGTCATGATAGTTGACGGTTCTATCATGAAGTGTGTTCTTGGTAGAACTCCTCGAATGGATTTGTGTGGGGTGCGTAAAGGGAAGAAGTTCAGCACTACTTAAGTAGTTCTAAGGGCTTAATAGGCAAGAGATAGTATTGTAATGTGCTTAGAAGTTCTACCTAGAGTGGTAGTAGAATGTAAGATTGCCTTATGACCCTAAAAGAATAAGCAATGTTATAGACCTCGAGAAGGCTTGGAAGGTCATCGAATTGTATTCTAAAAGGTAGGCTTTCCTAGAAACGTGATCAAGAGTTTTGGGTCATTGAGAGCCTTGGTGGCGTCTTAAGCCTAAGGAAGACTGTATTCTTTTTTATTGATATTAATAAAACGGTTGAAGGTTTAGGCCTTCGTAAATATTTTTATGGCTTTGTTGGTTATTTTATTTCTTGCTTGCATCATGTTGGATTGAGTTATTTATACAAATGGAACCCATTGCAGTGAAAAGAAAAATGCTAGTCAACTTAGGGGCTTAAAGAATAGCGAGGTTGTCGTTATATCCACACAAAGGTTTCGTGATAGTTAGCATCAGAGCCAAGGGTGCGGTAGGTTACACTAAAAGGTGGCACAATAAAGCAGAGATACACGGAATGAGGTAATGCAGGCTAAGCTTACTCGATGGTAGCAAGTGGAGCTAGGCATACTAAGGGATAAATGCAAGCAAGGTTTACATGAGAATAAACAAACTTGAAATCTGACCCTAGAGATCAAAGTGAATTGTGTTTACTAGGTGGTAGGCACAACTTGTTGCAACACGTGTTAACCCAGTGGGCTCAATAAGATGCAAGAGCGGGTTTACAAACACTCACAAGAAATTTACAACTTTTAGATGGCTAGTTTTTGTTTCCTCTGATAGAGCCGTGGAGGCATAATAATCTCATTATTCTAGTGATTCTAGCGAGAAATTTGGTAGATACTTCTTTAAGAACTAAACATTGCTATCCTGATCATTTGCCATAGCGATAATATGAAAAAAGTATGAGCAAATTTTGAGATGATGGTGGTCTTGGCCTTCGATTCTCTCTTACGAAATCTTCTATATTCTTCCAATCTTTACATTCTAAAACCAAGTATAGTTGGCTGCAACAAGTAATATTCTTATAGCTCATATTGATTTGTGATCTAATGTTACCTATATAAAGAGAGAGGAAATTGAAAAAATAAAGAATCATTCCTCTTTATAGTCCAAATTTTAGGAAGAAAACAAATTATCCATCTTTATTGTACCTTCCCAATGTAGAAATAGTGATTCTTTGGCTTCTTAATTCATTGAAATCACTAGACACTTGCACTCTCTCAACGATTTCATCTTCATTGTTGCCAATTGAGAGAAAAGAAAGTTAAAATAAATATACTAATTATCAATTTTCAAGAAAGATTACACTTAAGTTTTAATTATTTACGATATAAATGATAAAAAAGATGATATAACAATTAAGAGTTGACTAACCTAAAATCTACCCACAATGCATGGATTCTTGCCCTAAATTAAGTAAAGTGTCATTCCATAAGGAAGAACTACCAATTTATGATTTCCCATATTATTTAGAAGATTGCAAATAATAGGTTTTGATTAAAACTACTAAAATAACTTAAATCTAATTAAACCGAATAATAGGTGAGATATATTATTAGGGTTTCAAATTTTATCAATGAACAATGTTAAAATTCTAACTTAATTGAATTTAAATTTTTACTTATTAATTACAATGATTGAACTCTCTAGGTTATGTAAAGATCTCTTTCAAGACTTGAAACGTCAACTATATTAATTTTATGTCTACTTTTGTGATCATAGCAATTACTAAAGTTTCATTAAGGACTATAAAATTTTGAATATAATCACAATGATTAATGTTTATTTTTAATCCATTAAAATTAAGGTTTGATGAATTCATGAACTTAAACTTTCGTTTATCATTCAATATCTTGGAATATGCAAATTAAGGGCCAGGTAATAAGCATAAAATTAAAACAAATTAATCAAATTGCAATCAACAAATATTACTAAAAAACAATCAGTTAAAATCATATAACCCTAGACAAAATAATTTAGTCAAATAACATTGTTAAGAGAACAAAGGAAAATCTAAAAATAAGAAAGAAGAAAGAAAGAACTAATTAATTTGGACAAATGAGTGTTCTTCTTTTTTTTCTTAGCCATCTTTTTTATTTCTGAATATTCTTCTCTCCTTTGCTGCTGCCTAGAATATCTCCCTTGCTCACAAAAGTCACATACATCTATCTAAGAAGTGTCCCTCTTTAACTTGACTTGGTTAGGAGGAGTTCTACCGCAACTTTACTTGCAAGTAGTTCACTCATGTTCAAATTTTGATTTCTGTCCTAATCAAAGTTATAATCATAGTTTTAGATATTGAAGACACCTAGGCTTTCCCCAAATAGGAAATACAAGTTCAATATCGAAAACAAAGCCTGATGTAAGTAATTCTACTAGATAGATTCTGACTTCTAATCTATGAACAGTATTTTTTATCAGGAAATTTTTTTTTTCTCAACTTTGAAACCCAACCAAATTAAATCAAACTCAGTCAAAATCATCACTTAAAACTTGTAAATTACAAAAAAAATTTTTAAAATAAATATTTACCAAAAACACCTAAAAACTCAATACAATCACACCTGAAGTATTGAATTTACCTAAAATTAAGCCTATTATGACCAAGAATGTGTGAAATAAATTCACACATTAAGAATTTATCAGTTAAGAAGCAATTTGGGTTTGGCAAATTATATTTGAGTAGTGTCAAACAAAGGGATAATATATTTTAGATATTTTAGGTTGATTCAAAATAAAAAAAAAATGATGGTTACTTCCTTTAAATATGTTCACTTTGTTCCTTTTATTTTAAATTATCAAATTATCTATTTTTTTTTTCATAAAATCAATTTTTTCAAATTGTTGTATTCATATAAAAGATTTCGAGTGATTATATAGCATAAGTTAGTATGATTGAGCTTGCACGATAAACATAAATAAAAGATCAAACGATAAACGATTATTACCTTTATTATTTGTAAATATGTAAACTTTGTTCTTATTGTCTCAAATTTATATATCTAAATACCTAAGTTTTTTAATTTTATAAAATTGGCCCTTTTAAAATTATTTAATCCATGTAAAAAATTTTAAGTTTCATCTGTATTGAGAGACAAATAATTAGTCATGATGAAGCTTGGACCGCAGACTGATGTAATTGGTATTATATTTTTGCTTATCCTTGTATCTTTCAATAGTTGAAGTCACATTGATGATAAAAATAGATATTCTTTGATTTCCTAAATTATGGTAAGTTAACTAAAAATTGAAAGAAATCAAAGGTTCAATAGCTACCTTTTAAGCATACCCCAAACAGAAACAAGAATATAATTTGATTTTACAACCTTTTATATATGATGATCAAAGACTTGTATCATGAAAACATAGTCTCTCGCTTTTATAAATTTTACTGAAAGACTAACATAATGCAAGTAGAATTGCGCAAAATCTTGCAACATCATACTACGAGTGGCCTGCTAATACCTATACCTGCAAATAGAATAATAAAAACACACTCTGCTCCAATCCAATAACACAAAGTCTCTTTGGTTGGATTTTTTCATCAATCTAGCTGTTAGAGAATATTTGCATTATAGGAAGCATCAATAATCTTAAGTTTACAATATCTACTTCATCTCAAACCATTCATAAAACTTGATAAACTAACTAATCTACAGCGACTACAATCAATAAGTTGATCGTATCTTATTTTTATGAGTTTCAACAATGCATGCTTGCAAATTGTTACCATTCCATTATTTTTCTATTACTTACGACAATCTTAGTTTTTCAAGGTATTTAGTGACTATTGTAATTTTCTTTCATTATTGACGCATTTGTAAAGTCATTTTAAATGAAACTTAATATGCATCTCTTCCGGATACTATCATTACATTCTCTCAATAATCGTCAAATTCCAAGTACTTATTGATAAACCTCTCATATGACATTAGCAAATATAATGTACCAAAGGAAACTTATAATTGTGTGAGGTTCATCAACTTGTTAAATTTGCAATAACATCTATAATTATTATCAAATCTAGAATACATTTAGAGTATGTTTAGTATTGAAGTGTTGTGCTCCACGGCTAGGTTTTGCTCCATATCTATTATGGTAGAATAAAAGTTAAATTTTAAATATTAGTTAAACTATGAGTTAGTACTATTAAAAATTAATGATACTAAATATATTTTATAACTTTATTTTCAAAAAAATTAATGATACTAAATATATTTTATAACTTTATTTTCAAAGCCAAGTGAAATTCAGTTATACCAAACATACTCTTATTATTATTAGCATTAGAAACTCATAACTAACACTGACGCATATTATCTTAAATATTACTCACAGAAGAGGTAGCACAGTGCATGTTAACCCGTTAATTATGAGTTAGAATCTTATATTCACAACATGAAATAAAAATTGAATATACTAACTCCATCAGCAACTAATGATCCGGGAGCAAATCCCAAATTTAAAGTTGAGCCAATCAATATCATGTGCAGCATAAAAGTAACAAAAGCAAGGTTCAATTCGTAGAATAGAATTTTGAAATGATAATGTTGAACTAGGTTTTAACCAAAAAGAAGCCTTAACATTTTCCAAGTTGAAACTACAAGAAAATTCATTGTCAAATGGCAACAAATTCCAAAATTAAATAACATGGCAAACAGACTAAAGCTAAAGTTTGAAGTCATGTAAAATTTATTTTTCCAACACCATTAAACTATTTTCAAAGAGAAGAATAAAACCCTACAACTTCAGTTAGAGAGTCATTTCCACCAAAATATAATGCAATTAAAACGGATAAAGACATTCACGGACCTCAAAAATGAAACCCTAGGGACCATGCTATGCTAGGTCATCCACACTAAACAAAAGGAATATCTGAAGAAGTCACATCAGCTCTTAGATAAGAAAGTTCAATGAATGGACGAGGCAGACTTTATTAACATGACCCAAAACAGAAAAAGAACGAACAGCGAAACAATGATTAAACAACTAAACAGTACAGCCAAATGGAATCCAATTCTGATAAAAACTTCCTGCTCTAAGGCATAAGCATATGATGTATTCGAAAGTTACGAAGCATTAAAGAATCTGTATGAAGGCAAAAGAATAAGTCTTGGAAGCAAATGTGACATTGATTTCAAACATAAATAATCGAATTTTTTAATATTATAAAAGCATAGAAACATAAATTGTAAAAGAAAATTTTACATGTTTAAATAATTCCTGGGTTGTTACCTTCAATCATTACCATGAGGCAACAACATATAATGATGTTATTATTAGCATTGAGGGAGATTAGTGAAGATGAAATGTAGAAGAAGACATTGAAACATTCTCATGCAGCTCAATTTTTTTGAGGGAAAATTTTATTAAGCTTATTGGGCTTAACACTTTTTAGGGTTTTAGTGGGCCGAACTTTCTTGTTGTTGGGCTTCCCACTGTTTCTTTGTGCAACAACTTTATAAGACAAGACATCTAGATTGCATTATTTAGGGTTTTAATTCTTTCATTTTTTTTAGATCTTTTTTGGGTTCTAAAATTATAGTTCTGTAATACGAAATTTGATTTTTTTTTTCGCATATTTTATTATACTAAAAAAATGAGATGGTTCCATTTTTTATCATATTATCTTCAAATTCTATTTTATTAATTTTTTATTTTAAAATAAATTTTTTTGATTAAAAAATAAACATACTTATGTGTATTTTTTTAAAGTATAATGTCATGGCATTCTAATATTAAATTTGATCAAACCTGAACATCAATATTTATAAAATTAAATTCGCTGTCAATTTTCTTTTTGATAGAAAATCTATTAAACACTTACATTAATCTTTTTATAATTTTTAATTATTTTTTAATACATTTAAAATAAATAACTTATAAATTTCTTGAAAAAAATAAATAAATAAGTCATAACAATACAGATCAACTGTGATTGGCTGAATGAAGCCCATGGAAGCTTATAATTTGCACATTAAATATTTTATAAGCAGATCTTGTCTGGGTTTCTTTCATCAGTTGTCTCTTTCACAATGACTAAAACGTGGTGGTCTGACTGATATGCTCCGCGTTAACAGTCCAATGCATTCGGCTCCGTCTAATCTACGTGTCCTTGTACAGAATAATTATTGGTAGATAGATCTAGTGTCAGAACACACAATCAAATAATAATAAATAAATAATAATAAATTCAATTAAAATATTATAAAATTAAAAAAAACATAAATATAATTCTTATAGAATAATAATATAATTACATAGAAGCTTATAGTATATTACAATATTTTTAAATAACATTTTTTTTTCTCTTATTATTTAAAAAATAATAAAAGTTGTTATCAAAATTTAATTATTAATTTTTTTAATTAAAATAATTATAATTTAAAAATAAAAATAATGCAATATATTTTTTATTTTTTAAAAATTTAATTTGTCCTTATTTATATAAATAAAATTTTAATATTTAGAGATATAATTTTTTATAATAATTATGACTCTTGATTATTATAGACATAATTTTTTTTGTTAAAGTTATATTTATTTATAATAAATAAATAAATATAATTTTTTATTAAAAAATATATTCTTTTAATTTTTAATAAATACAATTTTTAATTAAAAAATAAATAAATAAAAATAAAATAAAATAAAATATAAGTTGCAATGAGGATGAGCCCAAAAGGTCGAAAACCATTTTTGACGATTAATATATATATTAAAATTTATTTTTAATAATTGATAGATATATATTATTAATTGAGTTTGAAATTCTAATAAGAACCTTATATTATTTTATTGGCTATTCAAACTTAATTTTTTTATAATTATTCATAAAATAATTAAAAATACATTATATTTTTCACGTTGAACTTACATTTTCGTATTCGAAGACTAGCATTCCGGCGCCTTGTCGGTTATCACGTGCTTCGTACTTTCTTCTCTCCGACAACTAACTCGGCTTCCATATTTCTTTTACTTTCTCCTACTTTGCAGGATATTCTTTTTCTTCATTACCGTCAAACGAAGGTCAACGGCAGAGTTAATGGCTGAGCGACGGCGGATATGGGCTGTGGATTTGAGGTTGAAGTTGGTGATGCTGGGAATATTAGTTATGGTGAAGCAAACTATGCAGCTGAAAAGAAGTCATCCAATGCATAGGATTGTGGATAAAATCAATACTATTGGAGGGCCTTATTTAGGGCTTGTTATGGCTTATCCTACCGAGGAATTAGCACTCAAAACTTCTGGTTTATTTGTTCAAAATTCAGAGTTCCCTTGGGTCGATTTCGCTGGTACTCTCTGAGCTCACTCATATGATTGAATTGACTTGGAATAACTTTCTTATATAGAGTTTGCTTTTATTTGAAGTTGATGTGCTACGAGTTTGAAGCTTACAATCTAACTGCTGTTGTGGGGTAGTTCGAAATGTTAATTTTTATTTAGGGTCGGTTTGTTATTGTAATGATTCTGTTCTACTTTGGAATCTAGCTAAAAATGTGTTTGGAAACTACTACAAGTAAGGCTCACACATTTTCACATTAATATTTGACATTTAAAGCTTTCATACCCGAACTATTGTTACTGTTAAAATTCCTTTGACAGAGTGATTGTCGTATGGCTACTTAGGAAGAAGATTCAACGTTGGCAAGATTAATAATGTGGACATAATCTATGTAATGACAGGGGAGCAAACGGTATGATTTGGCATTGTGATAGATTATATTTCGCCTTTTATTGTGCAACATTTATTATTTTATGGTATGCTGTGACCCCAATTCAAGCATAAATCATTACACTAATTAATTTCTTGTACATTCTTGGCTTAGCTAAATGCAGGTATAACTGTGCAAATTCTATTGGATACATTTGATATTGAAGGGGTAGTTCATTATGGCATAGCCGGAAGCACGAATGATTCATTGTCCCTTGCTGATGTTAGTGTGATGAAGTATGCTGCCTTCACAAGTTCTTGGAAATGGAAGGTATATATATATGATACAATTAACACATGCAGTTACACTAGTTTTTGAACCCGGGATACAGGATAAATTTATCCACTAATATGAGCGATTTCTCGTCTGTTTATTGCATGTGATACAATTAACACATGCAGTTACACTAGTTTTTGAACCCGGGATAGAGGATAAATTTATCCACTAATTAGAGGGATTTCTCTTTTGTTTATTGCATGTTTTGTGAAGGAATTCAAGTCAGAGACAGGGCAAGTACCAGAACTTAAATTTGGAGCCTTCAATTTTCCAGAAAGAGGAGAGAATTTGTTAGCAAAGATAGAGTTTACACCAACCCAGTTATACTCTGTTGGTAAACCAATGGAGGAGTTGTTCTGGCTTCAAGTGGATTCAGATTGGTTTCAAATGGCCACCCAGCTTCAAGTATGTCTGTCGTTGTGTTATTGTTGTGAATATTGATAAATTGTTTTACTGCATCTTACGTAATTCTGTTGATTTGTTATAGGATTTGGAGTTAAAACGATGCTTAAATGAGACATACTGTCTACCGGAGGCACCAAAAGTGGTTGTTGGGTTGAGAGGTTCAACTGCCAATATATTCCTTGATAATAAAGCATATAGAGAATTTCTCTTCAAACAGTTAAATGTCTCAACCGTGGATGAAGAAAGTGCTGCCATTGTTATGGTTAGTGATCAAATACTAGAGAATTTATTATTAATTTTTCTTCTGCAGACTGAGAAATTACTGTTACAGATCATAACATGTGTTGGTATGGGTTTTATACTTGCAGACATGTCTCTCAAATGGAGTGCCTAGTATTGTGTTCCGCGGAGTTTCTGATTTAGCTGGCGGGGGAGAAAATATGTTGTCATTGGGCCTTAGTTCATTAGCTTCTGTCAATGCACTGAGTGCTGCCGTCGAGTTTATTGCATTAGTTGACAAGAGAAATAAAGTTTATGACCACGTGAAACACAGTCATCTTATGATGTAGATTGAGTGTCAATTAGAGTAAGCATGTTCGAGCAAGTCATTCTTCAAATCAAGGCACGGCAACTCAAATCAACTGTCAAATATTTGTATCTGTAGTCAGCTTACTTAATCCTTGCTGCCAATTTCTTTAATCTCAAAAGTCCTCTTCTTTTCACCTAGCTCTAGCTGTGCATGGAGCAAGCCCTTTAATTCAAGAAATTACATTCAAATTCAAATGCTCTTCTTCAAATTTCTTTGCTGCTGCTTCCACTTGCTCCATATCCTTCTCTATAAAGATGGTTCGATTCCTCCCACACTAACAATTCCGTGACTTAAATTCAAAATATCCTAGCCGGAACAGAATTATGAAACTCTATAATGTAACCAACTAGATTTTCACAAAAATGAAAATGTATGTACGGCTGGGTAGTATTTAGTACCATGGAAAAGGCACATATGTAGACGTCAGTTGTTGCTTTCTTTGCATGGTATTCAGGAAAATATGCATTGGTATTTACCTGTACAAATAATGATCTTCGACATACCAAGCAAACATACTGAATACCATACCCATATAAAGCAGGGGGTCTGTTACTCCCTGAATATGAATCAGTTTAATTCAGGAAAATGCTCAAAACATGAAAACACAAAATTAACTGAGGATTGAGGAAAGGATTTCTTCAGCATACCGGGATAGAATATTCAAGCAAACGAAGGACAGATTTTGGCAGCCCTGGCAAAGTCTGAAATCCGATACTTTCTTAGTCACACTAACACAAAGAACACTAAATTATATATGATTAAAGCTGTTGAGCAAAGCAAATAGAGTAAATTAGAACCTTCATATGCCATTTGCAATTTCCGAGCTGATCATTAGGGTCTGATGCAAAGGCACTGCCTTCAATGTTCGCTCCCTACTCAACTGTATCCATGACTCATTTCAGGTCAAAATTTCTTTTCTATATTAGGAGGAGGAAGATCCTATAAACTAGGAGATTGAAGATTCAACGCCTCAGTTGCCGCTCTCTTAAAGGTTTTGCAAGTAATTTGTCTGGAAAGCAAATCATAATGATGTTCATACATGTCACACAGATTTCAATTCGTAAGCATCAAATTTGAAGTTTTTGATCTCCTTGGTCAAGACATTTTCAGCAGGAACAGAAGCCTTCAAAAGGGATATAACTTTGCAAATTCCTAAAATTTGAAATTTGCAGGAACATAATGTTCCAATTCAATCATCACATACCGCATTTGGGGGCTTCTGGAGCGATCTTTTACAGATAAAGCAAAGGATCATCTAACTTCTCCAGCGTCGGACAGTATGGAGGACAATCTGAAATTTCTGTGTCCATTCAAAATCCAAAAATTTACCTTGTTTTCAGTAACTGAACTCCTGTCCTGTTCGGTGTTCTTTGAGTTGGAACTGGAATTTGTATAGGATTCATCATATAGAACAAGGACGGCAACATATTCGGGTCAATCGCGTGGCAATAATTAGAAGAAAATGAACATATCATATTATTGAAGAATCCCTTTCCAATATTAAATTTGGCAACATTCAAAAGTAAATAAAATTATGATCTTGGTAATCCGAAAGAATGGAAATATAAATACCAGAAACAAAACTAAAGGAAGAGGAAAATTACAATGTTCAGAAGCATATTTCTCTGTCTGACTCCCAAGAAAACAGAAGAAACTAAAAGAGGAAAAAGCGGATATAATTGAAACTCTCTGGCAATCTTCTTATGTTTTTCCTATCTATTTGGCAATAAAATCTTAATGGTTCTTCTAATAACCAGAAATAAGGACTAATTTCTCAAGATTCTTGTCATTCTTTCAGTTCGTTTCTTTCCGTTTGCTGTTAAGCAAACAGAAGCATGCACCAAAGGATGAAAACAAAGAAAAATGGTATCAAGGAGACGTGATGACCAGTAGAAAGCCTTCTTTTCTAATAAGAAAAAGGGGAGATTTTCTGGGAAAATTTAATAGCCAAAGAATACTAGAAAGAAAATCTCAAGAACAGACTACAAAAAAAAGATTTCAAATCATCAGTTTTTCCCGGGTTTTGTAAATTTTTAGAACAACCGGGTGTCGCACTTCATATTGTACTACGAAGGTGGCATGTAACACGTGGAAGACTTTTAGTGGATAAAATTTATAGAATAATGTAGCAGGCAACATCTGATAAATTAGACGTTATTCATTTGTTTTCCTTGCTATTTTGCCTCTCTAATTATTATAAATTTGATGGAGTTAGAACAATTTATTAACTAATTATGGAGATAAAAAAATAAAATAAAATAATTACTCGTGAGATAAAATAATTTTAATAGAATATATGTGATATGAGAAGATAAATAATTTCTTTGTTCTTCCTTGAAACACAATAATTTACTTCTGCCAAGATTTATTTTGTATTTTATATTTAGGTAGCGTTTATTTTTTTCTTTGATAGAAAATATTTAAATTAAACAAAATAAATATAAATAAAAATATGTGTGATATGAGAAGATAAAAGAGAATTTAAATTTAAATAATTAACAAATAATTCAATACAATATAGGTATTTTGGAGATCAAAATTATATATATATATATATATTCCTATCCAGACAATTTTTCATTTAGATTTAAGTTAACAAATTTAACATAATTAAATTCAGACAAATTTAATAAAATTTCATATATAACCATCTTAAAAGTCAGAACCACAAATTTTCTTGTGAAGTATCAAATATAAATTAATTTTTTTTTATTTTTTTAATTATTGTTTTTTAATATTTTCTAATATTTGAAATTGAAGTGCAACATCTTTTAAACATAAGCAATGTAATGTAAGCGTGTGAAAACAAAACCTTTTTTTTTTTTTTTTTCAATAAACACTTATTGCCAAGTATAAATAAGAGATTATTGAATATTTTAGTCGTTGCATTTTAAAAATTAAATAAAAATTCAAGAACTTTTAAAATATTCTGATGATTATACTTTTTCATATTTTGGAAATTCAATTTATTTATAAAAGCTATGTATTGTTATTAAATGTTTCATACAATATGTATTATTTACACAGCTAATGTTTATTATAACTTAAGAGTCTCAACGAAGCTCATTTTAAATTCATTTTACGACAGGGGCTGATTCATGGGAATACACAGGACATCATCCTTAATGAAATTGAGGAAAATCACAGGAATCCTTAATAATTTACGATGAAATATACATTAGAAGGATAAAGCACCATTCAAATCTAACTCAAACAAAGGAACTAATCTCCTCATCGTATGCGCTTGGGAATTTTCCCCTCTTTTAAGAGGGAAAGAGCATACTCGGTAGTATCCATGAGATCTTGAATATTGTGAATGAACCGCTCTTCAGACCCCAATAAGAAGACGGTCCTAACCTCTGCTTTCTTCGAAAGTCTTGCCGCAAAACTAAGATCCAGTTTGGCAGAATTAAGAACCCGTAAGAATTGCCGTACAAAGATAGGACTCCATTCCGATGGCCGTGGTCTGCAGTGGCCCATACCTTCACAGTCATAAAAGTCTCAGAATATCAGTGAGCAGAACTAATGATAAAAGTCAAGCCATTTATCATATCAGTGTCAGTTATAATTTTGTCGTATACAGCACTATGTGCAAATTACCTTAAAGGGGAGCAACTGATAATTAAATCACAAAATGAGGTCAAGAATGACTCACTTTGACAAAGGATCTGAAATCTTGCTATTCAAATATTAGTTTAACGTTATTGAACCTTAAATTGAAGACCCAATTACACTTCCTTGGAACTTGATTGGACGTATTCAACATTCATCAGAAACTATTAAGAAGTTTCACTGGTAATGGGCAGATCAGTACTTCTGATAAGACGTTATTCTAGCCCAGCTTTATCTACAACAAAAAAAGCTTGGTACAGCCATGTGCAAAATTCTTTTCCAATGCATAACCAACAGGTCACAAGAATCATATATGCACTAACTGTTTTCGTGACAGTACTGTTCCTGGCCTATCGATGGCATGATTCCTCAATCTCAAGGGAACCTTAAATATATCCTTGTCCTTAAAATAGGCTTGTTTGAAGCGTATTTCAGTAGTAACAAAATTTCACCTTAAAAGCTCAACCAAATACA
>JAWDEX010000008.1:5614573-5629067 GCA_035221805.1 Trichilia hirta | reverse complement strand
ATATATATATATTAATTGGAATGCAATAGATTGTATAAAAAATTCGTATTTGTATTTTATTTTTTAAATAAAAATTTAAAAAGTAAATTTTACTTTCTTTTTCAGCATATGATAATGATTGATAAACATAAGTTTTTTTTATTAATTTATTTAAACGAATTTTAGATATAATTTCAAACTGGGTTTGCTAACGAGTATCATTACAATACTTGTTAATGCGATTTTTTAATATATTGAAACTTATCATTAATAAATATGTTAAATATCAAAAATTATTATAAATAATAAATATAAAAATTCTAATGAGTATTATAACAGCAATCGTTAGTAAAATTCTTTTAAATTTTAAATTATTATTTATTTTAATTTTAATTATTAAATTATATAAATTGAGTAGTTAAATTTTGTATTTTAACTTAACTTCAAAATTTAAGTAAAAAAACTCTATTTAACAATAATAATCATACTAAATAAATAAAACAAAAAGCAAGCAAGGTGACATGTTATCACTCCTCAATTTGTAACCGTAATTAAACTTAGTTATGTAACTAATGAGTGGTGATATTCTAACTCTTACCTTTTTTCTAATGCCACTCAATATAACTAACAAAGTTTTGTGTTAATGGTATTTGTTAAAATTTTATATTTTTTAATACATTAAATTTTATCATTAATTACTATATTAAATACTAAAATTACTATAAATAACAAATATAAAAGTTTTAACAAGTGCCCTAAAGTCACTTGTTAATAAAATTTAGTAACAAAAATTATAAATTATTATAAATAAATTCTTTTAAAAGAATTATAAAAATAATATAAATATTTCTTTTTTCCTCAATTATATGATTTATTTCTTTAAATTTTTATAATTAAGGTTTGTTAATGAGTGCCCTTATGACACTTGTTAAGGTTTTATATTTGGTAAATTATATTTTCTAATGTATTAAAATTTATCATTAATTACTACATTAAAAATAAAAAATTACTATAAACATTAATGAAATAAATAAATATTAAATAAAAGTTTATTTCCATGAAAATTTTAAACAGCTTACCTTTTTACAATGAAAATTTATTTTTTAATATATATAATATCATGAAATGTGAAAAATAATACATATGCAGTTAAAAATTTTAGAGATGTTAAAAGATTATATTAATTTAATTATAGTAGGACTATTTTGTTATTATATAAATTATTTTATAAAACATTGTCATTTTCACTTTTTGTGGGATTCAATCAATTAAATGCCGGTGGTATTTAAAAAAGAAAAAAGGAAGTGGGTACCCTTAATCTTGACATCAGGCGCGCATTCCCCAAAAACCCACTAAAACCCGAAGTACGGAAGTGAGGCGAAACTAGGGTTTAGGAAAAAATGGTGTTAGGACTTCGGCAATTCACTCATAGAACTGGCGAAGGATTGGGTGAGCCCATTCTCGACGCAGGAAATGGCGAGGAACTTATGCACGTTCAGCCATCTGTATCCATCGTCATCGAGAATTGTCCTCCGGAATCCCCCGGCACACTATATATCACTTCCAAGTACTCTATCTCTGTCTCTCCCGGGTTTCTTAACAAAAATTTAAGTTTTTTTAAAGTTTATTACTCTATTAGTGTAAGAGATCAGTTTTTGCTTTGTTGTGTTGAGCTTTTAGTTAAAAAGGAAATAGAATTTGCAACGTTGTGTGCGTTCATTAAAGATTGATGAATTTGTTTTGGGATAATTGTTTTATAGAATTGAAACAAGAAATTGAATTTTGTTTTTAGCAGTTTGAAAGAGTGTCTGGCAGCAAATTTTGCAGTAGCTTTTTGTTAAAAAACGAAATGGAAAATATTTCTGTTATTACTTTCGGAGAAGGGCATATTTTTTGGAGTTTTTCTAATCCTGTCACTAGGAAACGACTTTGAAATCATTTTTGACTTCATTATTGTGTTTCTCTAATCATGTTTCTCACGTACTATACTTATTTGAAACGATATTACAAGAAACAGGTCTGTCAAACAATACCTAGCCCCCTAATTGCAGCGATGGGTTTTGCAGGCAGGTCGTGTGGTTAAGCGATGTTGATAGAGCTAAAGGTTTTGCGGTTGATTTCTTGTCTCTTGCGCTTCATGCTGTGTCAAGGGATCCAGAGGCATATCCCTCTCCTTGTATTTACACTCAGGTCCTCTCGTTAATTTTTTAAAAATTTTTATCTTTAGTTTTTTGTGTGTCAATGTAGCTTGGAATACTCAATAGCGCAAATTATTTTATATATTTATTTATTATTCTCTCAGACCTAATTTGCAATTCGCTCTTGTAATATGTTGTTTGTGCTCTGAAAAATGATCATGCACCTCTAATCTATATTTTTATTAGAATGAAGAATTTTATTTCCTTTTGGTGCATGCTATTGCTGATCGGTGTTTTGCTTTTGCTTAAAGATTGAGACTGAAGATGGTGATGAAGATGAGGATGAGGGGTCAGATTCAGAATCTAGTGAAGTTTTAGACTTATCAAAGGTCACCGAGATGAGGCTTGTTCCTTCGGATGTTAGCCAATGTAAGCTTCCAATCTTGTCTGTGACAGATTAATTCCTTCTATGCTTTTCATGTTGATTTTCTAAAATTTCCTGGACTTGTCTTACTTATTGTTTAGTGGTTAATATTAACCATTGCCTTGATTTGATGCATGGTAGTGGATACTCTGTTTGAGATGTTCTGCGAATGTGCCGAGCTCAATCCTGAACCTGCCGAAGGTGGGTTTACCCTCCTATGTATATCGGAACAAGCTCAGTCGCAAATTTATTACTGACATTCTATTACTATACTGCTTCATTAGTTGCATACTAATTTCCTATATCTTGCTACGTTTTCAATAGAGGAAGAAGAAGGGCATAATTGGGTGTTTAGTGCTGATCAGTTGGAAAATGAGGACACGGGTATGGATAGAACTCTATAGAGCAACGAAGTTCCCTTTCGAAGGATTATGTTCTCTGCTGGTAGTAATATCAAATATTTTGTTTTCTTAAAAATCTGCATTTCCATTAGGAGATCCAGGATGGCATTTTTTTCAGGATCCGGCAAACTCAATTGGTCATTCAAATGGTGATCATGACCTAGCTAACACTGTGCTTCAGGTAGGCCTGCACGCATCCATCTTATGTGGTGCTTCATGCTTGGTGTTCTGAGAAATAATTTCTTATGTTACCTGTTATGAATTATAATTTGTCATCTGTTTTCACTCCTCAATTCATAACCTATGCGGCAGATTGAGTTTGTCCGGAAATTTATATAAATTTTATTAGACGTAAATATGCCTTGTGCTTGATTGCAGCTTACGAGTTATTTTACACCTTGCTTGTGCTTGGTTGAAGCTTATGAGTTATTGTACGCCTTGAACATCATGCACATTGATCTCCTTTTTTATATGCTTGGCAGCTTCAAATTAATGATCAACGCTTTGAGGATGCAGAGGAGATGGACCAGGAAAATGACAATGGCCAGCATTGATCTTTTTTTTAAGCTAATAGAATTCCTTGGTTGACAAAGCTGAGTCTGGTTTTTCCTTTTAACCTATGTCCAAAATCTTGCCCTGCACGGAGAGTATGGCTGTATGTGCGAACAATTTATATGTATAGACTTCATCAATGGCAAGAGATGGAACCAGCCACCTATTTAGTAACCTGTTTTTCTACCATTTATTTTTCTGTGTTAAAAAGATTAATGTAGAATTACCGAAGGTTTGGATCAATATGCAGTTGATGAAGTTGTGTTTTCTCCTTGTATTTAATGTGAAATTTCTACATTTTATGGGGAGAAGCATTGAAGATGGGAACATTTCTCTTTTCTGTAATTTCTGGAAAAGAACAACCAGGGTGAGGAAGGCTACAGAATACCATAAGGTTAGTGCTTACTACGAACATAGCTAGTATAGGACCATAATTCTCTTAAATACTGCTGGTGACCATGTGAATATCTGGGATTTGTTAAATAAGAGAGTAGTCTTTATAAATAGCGCTACAACCAGAGTTCTTAGCCAGCTCTCATTCTCTAAACACTGTTTATTATTACATAAGAAAAAGAAGATAGTGCTATAACTACTGAAACTCTCCCGAGAAAACCCAAGGAAACCCACTTAAGCTTGCAAAGCATTAGTTGCCAATGACGACATTGTGCAGGAGTTGCATACAATTCAGTTCTTTTACAAGATTCATGGATTTGTATGGAAAGTATGCTCAGCAATTAATCAGTTGAGTCGGGAGAACCCAAATCTTATAACTTAGCCCTCCCTTAACTGTATAACCCTCTCTTAATTTAGTGATAAGAAAATGATTTGATGGGGGATGAGACAATTGTCTTGCCCAACAATAATGCAAGTATTTTGCAGCTTAATCAAACAGTTTGTCCTTAGATTGTTTTCGAGCTTTGTGATCCAAAACATGCTAACTCAATTACGAGAATCAAAACTTCAAACGTAAGATTTGAAATGTGACGATGGAGCTCACAGTACAAATCACAGTACAGAAACTATACTCTCAAATTGAAAAGCTGCCAAGAATTGGTTTAAGCAGTGGGCAGCGGCAATATTATGCAAGAGCTTCATCTTGCGGGATTTGGATGCTGTGTCCATTTTCCATCATTAGGTTCTGGATTGTCTTTAGAATTCCGCTGGCAGAGAAAAATGTTCCGTTTATGTGTCTCCCTATTGTATATTATTTCATATGGGAATTGCAAGAGGGAACAAAGCTTGATTTATATGAGATATTTGAATTTGTTTGCAGAAGAAGCGACAACCACTGATTGGTATGCCAACCAAAAAATTCGTTCTTTCTAAAGAGTTCAGAACACTACCATAAATAAATTTGTATCTGGCCACGCTTTACTGAAACTCATGATGGTATCAACCGAAACTTCCTTATAGATACGAATTGGAGAAGAAAATCTTTTTGAAGATGCGGTTGAGGAATACCTACAAACACTTGGCGGCGGGTCAAAGGTTCATTCACCTTCCTTAAAAACAAGCAGATATATATATTTCCTTGCGTAATTTCTTGATTTGTCGTCACTTTTTCAGGTTCGGATGTTTCAGTGGATATTTTATGACATTAGGATGTCTCCTAGTAGTGAAGTTGCATTGAAGAATTATTGTCATCATGTCAAACAATGTTAGATACCTTTAACGTGATTAACTTGATTATACCCAGATATGGTATGGCTCACTAGTCCTCACATATGTAAAACGTAACGAAATGTGATCAAAGGAAGCAAAGCACTTTAGTACAGGAAGGAAGTTAGTCAATTCCATCGACTTCTCCTGCAAATTTATCAAATTATAGTCCATTAGTATCTGCTGTTACTGATGCACAAAATTGAAAGATTTTTGCAATTCCTACACTTCAATCCATGACATTTGTCTTTGCCTCACAGAAGCATTTTCTTTTTTTTTTTTTTCTTCAAAATGCAATGCAGCGCAGGCCTGATATAGTATAGGAACCTCAAGTTATAATAATTGCCTATTTTTCCCTTGAAATATATTCTCAACTTTGAATGATCACTTTGTTAAATTAAGATGAGAATATTGTAAAATTTTGAGTTGGTCTCTTATTTTTGTCCACCTACTTGTTATGTAGGGTCAATTACATTTAGTTGTTTATCTTACTGAATGGTTACCTTGTGCAGTCTTTAAATATATTACTTCCCCTTCAGTTTTTTAACAAGCTTCATGCACTTGTTATCAAGCATGATATTAAAACTTATCGACAAGTTTGCCGGTTTGGTATTTGAAATATGATTATGGTGGTGGGGTGTACTCCATGGGCACATTAGCTGCGGAGAGATACCGACTGTTTTGGCTGCAATATTTGCTATTTCTTGGTATGCTTGGTTGATTAAGAAATCAATTAGAAGAATTCTTCCAGTGCCACCAGGTCTGCTAGGCTTGCCCTTAATAGGAAATCTTCTCTTTGTTGAACCTGATTTTCATTATTTTACCAAATTGTCTCAAATTTATGGTCCAATCTTAAACTTCATCTAGGTACAAAAGTGGGCATAGTGATAAGCTGTCATTCATTAGCAAAACATGTCCTCAAAGACCTAGATGTGATATTCTCTAACCGCGACCCACCTGCAGCAGCATTATGCTTCATATATGGAGGACCTGATATAGTATGGAGCTCTCTTGGCCCCGAATGGTGCAAGTTGTGTAAAGTTTGTGTTCATGAAACGACGAGTAACACAAGCCTTGATGCTTGTTATGCAATTTGTCGAAAAGAAGTACTGGAAATGATGAAGAAAGTGTATGGAAAGGTTGGTTCACCCATCAATATTGGTGAGCAAATGTTTCTAACCGTACTAAATGTTACAGTGAGCATGCTACGGAGTGCTCCATTGCGTAGAGAGGATAGGGACCGTGTAGGGATTCAATTTAGGCAATTAGAGGGGGAAATTATTGATCTGTTTGGAGCATCAAACATTTCTGATCTTTTTCCTGTCCTTGCACGGTTTGATTTACAAGGAGTTGAATCAAAAATGGAGAAGCATTTAGTGTGGTTTGATAAACTCTTTGAGTCCCTCATAGATTGCTGGATGAGAGTTGATCTAGCCTGGGGAGAGGACAAGAAAGTGGGTGCCAGGATTTTCTACAGTTCTTGTTGGAGCGTGAGCAGCAAGGAGATGATAAATCTTCATTATCCATGAACCAAATTAAGGCTTTGTTTATGGTACACATCTCTTCCATACCTTTCATTCTTTTTCTCTTTATTTCATTGGGATTTAGCTGAAGTATTTATTAGGTTTCAAGGAATGGGAAATTTTTTGAGTCACGAATTTAAGATACTCAACTCTGTTCTAAGTGTATATTTCTTCTTTGATTTTCAATTGGAAACAGGATATTATTGTTGGAAGCACAGATACATCATCAACTGCTGTAGAGTGGGCAATGGCAGAATTACTACAACATCCAGAGATAATGAAAGAAGCCTGCAGAGAATTGGAGAGGGGTAGGAAGTGAAAACATTGTGGAAGAATTCCATCTTGTCGAACTGCATTATTTGAATGCAATACTAAAAGAAACATTTGATTGCATCCGCCAATACCACTCCTAATCCTTCGCAGTCCAAGTAGAACTTGCAACATGTCCGGGTATACCATTCATTCCTTAACGCTCAAGAGTTTTCCTTAACGTGCGGGCAATACACAGGAATCGTCGGGCATGGGAAAACCCATTGGAGTTTCAACCTGACAGGTTCCTCAAAGATGGTGGAAAAGGTGATCATCTAAAAAAGACAATTACAATTTTCTTCCATTTGGTTCAGGAAGGAGGATGTGTGCTGGAATTCCTTTAACAGAAAGGATAATACTTCATGTGTTATCTAATCTATTGCACAATTTTGAGTGGAATTTGCCACATGGAACGAAGCTTGATTTATCTGAGAAATTTGGAATTGTCCTGCAAAAGTCTGAACCACTTATCGCCATCCCAACTGCAAGATTATCTACTTTGGAGCATTATTTTTAGTGTTCTTTCAGGTTTGAATCCCCTTTACTAAGGCCGTGTTCAGTTTTATTTTCAATTAAAACTTGCCGTGGAAGCAATATTGTATTTAAACTAAAAATAAATAGCTTTCTACGATAGCTTCATTTCTTGTGCATGATTTCCATTTTAAATCGACAAAAGCTCGAAACACTTTCGGAGTTTTTATTATTTGTTTCAAAGTTGCTTTGCCTAAGTTTCACCGTTCATACTTCATGTAGGTAGTCCTTCCCAAAAGGAAAAAATAAAGCTGTCTGGTGTAAATTAAAAAGGCCATCCAATCAAAAATCAATGGTCTGCTATTATCAATCAATTTCATTTGGTTTGTAGAATTAAAAAATGTTGAGGTAATTCGACTAAAATTCTGCCTCAAAACTGATACAATATTAATTACTCGAAATTTTATAATGCAGTCCCTGAACAAAATTGCGACTCATGGATATCCTGAAGAAACCTTTGTTTCAGCAACCGGGCAATTGCCAACCCAGTTTCAGTTCCATCTCCCATCGATTTTCTCGGCCTAGAGTCACTTTTCTGAAAAGTTAACCTTGATGTCTTATATTGGATATTGGGTTCTAAATAAACATCCAGGGATCCTCCTCAGATACTACGATAAAAACCGGAACCTAGCATTAAACCTTTAGCAAGCATTCATTCAACCTCAAATATTAACCCATTATTATTTTCCAAAAAAAGAGATGATAAGGAAAAATGTGTTATTTCTGGTTCACCAGATGCAAAATATAGCCAGAGGGGTGTCAAACCATTGAATTGGCAATGGGCGAACTCCAGCGTAAGTAATCTGCTAGATTGAATCGAAACTCCTCTCTCGCTAGATTTATTACCCAATCACATGTGGCTGTCATTGAAACCTGATCTGCTCATTTGTGCCGTCAGTAATTACATTGCTTTCGTGTCCATTTATCAAACATTTTGCATTGCATAGTTAATTACGAAATCAACAAGATTAAATCCACCACAGCCACCTGGTACACCAGCTTTCCTCCCACTATTCTTCAACTGATTTATATTATTGTACAGCCAAATTTTCAAAAATTTATTATCCCTACTGCAACACAGTATGGCGTGGTTAAAAATATGCTTAAAACCAATCAGGAATCTTGTGCCATCTCACCTGGTTCCAAGATGGTCCTAAATGGATGAGGCAATTTAAGTAAATTCCTCCTAAAACAAAAATGTAAATCAAGCGCCTCCTTGAACACAGATCGAGTAGTAAGCATCGAAACTTTCCTACCACCGTAGTTCAAATAAAAATAAAGAAATAAAATTGGGTGTTTCCTGAATAACAAGCAATTAATTTTAAAAAAAATGTAAATAAAGAACTAAAAGAAGACTATCTTTTGTTCCAAGAGTGAAGAACCTTGGCCAATCCAGAGCAGTTGCTGCATGTTCCACCCATTTAATTACTGCAAAGCATCTTGCGAAAAGCATATAACATTTCATATGGATTAATGATTCAAAATAAATATCAAAATATAACTTTGAAATAGAAAATGGACAATAAACAAAATCACTCGCCACAGAACCATGAAACATAATTTTAAATTCCAAAATAGAATTAAAAAAAAAAAAAAACATAAATCCCACAACCGCCATTGTTCAGTCTTCTTAAATTCTTAACACATTCTTTCAAGCAAATGGTGTCATGAGCAAAGTTTACTTCTGATTCACTAGAAACTAAACGGAGCCAAAAATAGAGTGCCAGACATTTAAGAGTCAGCAATAGTAACCTCCACTTCCACACCAGGTTCAATTGTAATGGAGGTGATCTGCTTCACCACATCAGGGGAGCTGAAAAGATCAATAACTCTCTTGTGGACACGCAACTCAAATCTGTCCCAAGTATTGGTTCCTGCAACCCGGAGAGTGATAAATGCTTTCCATAAATTAAATACCTTTAGCTATACAACACAAAAAGCCTTAGACCTCATAGCATCCATAGGATATGTTAAGTGACAGCAATATATTAATCCTATCAACCTGCAACCTCAGACTGTACAGGACTTGCACATAAGAGAAATAATGAACAAATTCTGATTTTTCACCTTCGTTCTCAGATCGTAATCAGTTATAGTAATCATGAGACCTAGCAACCACCCTCCAAGTTACAGTTCTTTTATTGCAAACAAAGAAAGCATACCAGAGAAAGAAAGTATGAAGAGGACCATTATGTAAATAATGTTTATAAAATAATGTACAACAGCAATAAATTTAACAAGAAATTTAAATTATGCAATTAAATGTAAGAATATTTAATTAGTTTTGAGATCAATACCTTCACCACAGGGAGACTTCCTAGTAGTGATGTGAAGAACCTTGGTTGGCATCCTCACGGGACCCTTGACCCTAAGTCTCTTGTCCTTAGCACCGCGAACTAAATCCGCACAGACTGATTAAATAAAAATCTAATCATCAGAATAACATGATAAAATCCACCCATTGCAAATGACAAAAATCAACAGATTATTCCACTGTAACTCAGGTGTAAATATAAGCCATAAAGCAATAATTAGAAAGATATTTCTTGGCAACAATCCAACTTCCACAAGCAACTAATTTCTCAGAAAGATTGAACCACAGTAACAAACACCGCTAATTTTCCAGGATAAAATCAAATGAATGGCATTATTTTCTGCCCTGTGATATGCTTAACATTGGCAACTAGTACTCTTATAAAGATATAAAGGCTTAATCATAACTAACAATTAGTATTTTCATTCAAACAAACTCAGATTTATTAAAATCTTAGTAGCATGACACTCAAATAATAACAAACTGATATGCAAATTTCGAAGTGTTAGTAAAGAAAACAGTGAATGATATAAATAGATGTCTACTAATTAAGTACTGAAATACCAAATGGAAAAAAAAAAAAAAAAAAAAATCTATGAGTATGATACGACGAAGAAGTACGAAAAGGAAGTAGACCTTTCTCAAGATTTTTGACGTTCTTGGAGGATAGAGTGATCCTGATCTTGTGAATCTGCTCCTGAGGCTCCTCCAAACCAGGTTTGGTGGGCTTCATAGCCGCGTACGCCATTGTTTCTTGCTTCTACGGCCACCTGAAAATGAAGGACCCAAATAAATTCCTTGAGAGCATATCCATAATTGGAATCGCGTATGGGTTTCAAAAACATCACTCATCTTCCAGCAAAACTCTCAATTTGTAAATCACTCGAAATCAAACAAAACCAAAACTAAATTAAATGGGTTTCCTACACGTACTTGAAGGAGGAGTCAGGTACTAAGTGACTGAACTCAAACAAACAACTAGTTAACATCATAAAAGTCACAGAGACAAAATAAAAAGATTTAATCCATTAACGAGCCTCTTATCCACAAAATACATCGACAGAAAGATATGGGGAACGAACCTATAGGAATTGAGGGAAGAAAGGAGTGAAGCTGCTTCTGCTTGTGCTGCCTCGAATATGTAACAATGATCAGCCTCAAGAAAATGTTGCAGCGTTATATGGGGGGGTGAGGTTAGGGTTTTTTGTTTCAACCTTGCTTTGCCGGTTAATGGACAGATCGCGTCGGTCGGGTCGGTCGGGTTTTCTACATAATGATACGATGGAAGTTTGGGCCTGGCCCAACGTTAGCCATCCCCCTATTTTGCGTTTTCCAATTTACATGGAGGGGATTACGGACCTAATGTTTTTTTTTTTTTTAATACAATTATCAAAATATGATATTTGTGGCTATCAACAATCAAAATTTAAAATTTCTAGCTTCAGTATTGTTGTTGTTGTTGATGTTTACATCAAAGATTACATATTTGTTATTATCTTTGTGTCATAAATTTCTATTATACTCCTTTTTTATATTTTAAGTCATGGTATTTTTGTAAATTTTAGAACTTAAGATTTTAGTGTGTAAATAATTTTAAAGTCATTTTATATGTAAGTGTACGAGAGTGAGAGTATGGATAAGAATTAAGAGAAAGAGTGTTAAATGAGTGAAGGAGAGTGTGTGACTAGTAAACATTTTTATTTTTATAGTAAATTATTCTTCAGCTTTTACTCGTGATTTTTCTCGATTTGAATTTTTCACATAAATTTTTGTATTATTTGTTTTAAGTTTTGATTGTCTTTATAATTTATATTACCAAATTTTTTATTATCTTGGGTAAAAATCTCAACAAACTCGTATCAGAGCCTAATTTTTGGATTGGTAGATATGGAAATTTAATAAGCAGTTTTCATCAAATTAAGATCTAGAACTCATATGCCATTAGATTGATTTGATTTTTAAATATTATGTTCATGAGATGTATTTCCACAATCTGAACGGTGGAGATCAGATTCTAAGCAAATTAACACCGTCGTTTGGAGACCAAAGAGAGTAGAGAAATTATTTTTCTGATAAGTGAATAGTTTTTATTGGAATGAGATCTAGAGTAATTCTATCATTAGATCGTTCTGGATTTTGGTTATGTTGTTTCCAAGACATTAATCTATATTATGAATGGTGAGGATCGAAATCTATGCACAATAAGGCCTTCATTTTGAGATAAAACTGAGTAAAAAAACTGTTGCTTCAAGCTATTGAACAGTTTACTTCAAAACGAGATCTGAAGAAATTCTACAGTTAGATCATTCTAGTTTTTGGATATGTTGTTTACAAGAGATAATCTACATTTTGAATTGGAATCTAAGCACATTAAGGCTGTCATTTACAATGGTGAACATCGATAGAAAAGTTGTTCTTAACTCCATGAACAGTTTTTGTCAAACTCAGATCTAGATTTTATTCACCGTCGGATCATTCTGGCTTTTGGATATGTTGTTTGTTAGAAGTTTCTCTATATTTTAAATGATGTAGATTGAAATCCAAGTATTTTTCAATAGTTATTTTCGATGGTAAATAGTATTATATATAGTATCATAAGCTGTGAACAGTTTGTATCAAAAATGTGATTCGAAACTTATTTCAATGGCGTCTATTACAGGATCTAGTACTACTAGAGTGTATTCTAAGGTTGAAATTAAGAAATTTGATAGTACAACAAATTTTGCAATATGGCAAGTGAGAATAATGGTAGTATTGACAAAGAAAGGTACCAAGAAGGCGTTACAAGAAAAAGAGCAAAAACTAGAGTATATGTCAAACGCAGAATAGAAAGAGTTGGATGAGAAGGTCCTCTCATCAATCTAGTTGGCATTAACATTAGATATACTCTAAGAAATACTAGAAGAAAAGACAATAGCAAAAATATAAAAAAAAATTAGAGGATAAGTACTATTACGCCTTCGTTCGTAGGGTCTACATGTGATAATTGTCACAAACTCGAGACACACTCTATCATTGACTATGTTTCTCAGGTTTGTAAAGCTAACTAGGTACCTGTTATCTGAGCAGTCATAAATACATACTTTTCAATATTTTCTCAATCATTTTATAAATATAAAACGTACCGGTCTCTCTGAGACTTTTAGAAATAATTTGTCAAACATATTAGCTGAAAAATATTTTTCACTCATACCATCCATATAAGTTCATAAAAGTAGTCTCAAAATGATTTCATATCAAATAGTTTACAAACATACATTTTATAATACATGTCTTTAGTATAATATCATAAGATCTTTTATAGAAAACATACTCAGTGGACAAATCTCACTACATATCTAATCACAACTAAATAGATACTAAATAGCTATAATATCACTGTTGATCATCATTGCTAACGTGAGTTTTATCCCGTGCTCGATTTTTTAAAACTGGAAAGTGAAAGGAGTAAATACACGGGACTATACTTAATGAGCACACGATAAATATATAATATGTAATGAATATTTATCACAATCTGTATAAGGATGCAACCAACCAAAATAAATGATTCACATTCCTTTTAAGTTATTAAAAATAAACTGTTTATTTAAAATAAGCAAAATAAGATTAAAATTAAGTTATCAAGAAAACCTTTAAAATAATTTATCAAATCATTGGACAAGCTACTTTTTTGATATTTACTCTGATCAAGAGCAAATTCAAGCCGTCAGTGAATTTTTATGCATTTAAAACGGTGAATATTAAATGAAAATGTAGTTTACATTACAAAATATCTTATGCATGTTTGATAAAATATAGTTTGTATGATAAAAGCCCATGATGCATGATTCTTTGTAAGATTCTTGCTTACCACTGATGTTGGCCTAGAGTGCCTGTGCATCCATATATGACTAACCTCTACAATCTCATCAGCGATCCACTCCATCATAAATGAGGCATCACCTTCTTTATACCAGTCTCGCTAATGGCGCACTCACCTAAGCGGCATCTCTATAGGTCTATCCCTAGGTTACTTAACTCTGTAGTTACAGTTCTAACTCTCACGACCAAAGTTTTCTCGGCCCATATCATATACATAAATCAAATCAAAGATAACATGACTCCCTGACCATGAAATCATCATAATTTTAATCATGAATCAAAATAATAATTCAACATTATAGTCATGCAAAATATTTAGTTTTCAAGAAAACATCAATGTTAAAACATCATTATTGGCCTTCGGCCATATATATATACAAATCATAAACCATATATCATGAAATTCATCAAAAATATCCTAAAATCAAATATATCATAAAACATATAAACCAATCAATATTCAAAATCAAACCACAAATAAGGAGACCTCCTTTTGGCCTCCACTATAATAGTAAAACCAAAGCCTCCCATGTAATTTCCAAATATATACTTTTAAAAAATATTATTAAGTCTCTTATAACATTTAAAATATAGAAGTTTGGTTCAAAATAGGAAAATATAAGGTCCACTCACAGTGAGGGGAGGGCATACACTCCTTTAATTCTCTACATCTCTTAGCCTTTCTATAGCTTTAATTATTCTGAATTATGTCACGCGATTTTAAAGCCTATATAACAAATTTTCAATTATAACATAAATAACAATATCATTAACAACTCTATCCATCCTCCTTATATATA
>JAWDEX010000008.1:5593818-5614473 GCA_035221805.1 Trichilia hirta | reverse complement strand
AAAATTTATATACGAAATGAAGGATAGCTCATTTGAGTCATTTCATATGTTTTGTATTTTTTATTACCAATTAAAAAATTTTATAAATTCTCATTGTTTTCTTATTATTTAGTTATTTAGCATTACACCATCCAAAACATAAAAAAATTTATATACGAAATGAAGGATAGCTCATTTGAGTCATTTCATATGTTTTGTATTTTTTATTACCAATTAAAAATTTTTATAAATTCTCATTGTTTTCTTATTATTTAGTTATTTAGCATTACACCATCCAAAACATTAAAAAATTTATATACGAAATGAAGGATAGCTCATTTGAGTCATTTCATATGTTTTGTATTTTTTATTACCGATTAATGGTGACGTGTTAGCAGCTACATATCTTTTATTAAGTTGAATCATGTTGTAGTGACTTTAAATTGAAACTGTGCGTTCCAAACTTCGAAATGTTGACGCTACGTTGAAAGGTCAAGACAGCATGTCTTTTTGAGGTGACCTCTACCAATCAAAACCAGGCCCTTATTTTCCTCTGTTCCCATGGAATCCAAAGCTTAAATCAGTCATCTACCTTCGTGAGTCTTCCGTGGAAAGAAATCATGGCAGAGAACAAGAAGCCCAGTGAGATCACGGATTTCCAAATCATGATGACGAGCAAAGATGATAGCGCGAAGAAACTGGCACCAAAAAGAAGCTCAAACAAGGATAGGCACAAAAAAGTTGATGGCAGAGGAAGAAGAATCAGGATGCCAGCTTTATGTGCAGCCAGGATTTTTCAATTGACTAGAGAATTGGGTCATAAATTTGATGGTGAGACAATCCAATGGCTGTTACAGCAATCTGAACCATCTATAATCGCTGCCACCGGAACTGGGACTATTCCATCCTCCATGCTTGCAGCTGCAGGCGCCTCTGTTTCTGAACAGGGGAACTCTGTTTCAACAGGCTTGCATACAAAAATAGAAGGGATGGGACCAGGTGTTGGGTCCATGAATAGAGGTAATTGGACAATGATGACTGTAAATTTAGGGAAGTCTCATGTCCCAAGTGGGGTTTGGCCTACTTTAAATGGAACTGGGTCAGGGTTTCTCCAAAATTCTGGTCAGTCGACATCGACTTTTGGAAGTGAAAATTTGAGTAATATTCCAAAATTTGGGCTCCATGGAATTGACTTTCCCAATATGAATATGGGTTTGATGAGTTTCTCCTCGATGTTGAGTGGTGCTAACCCGCAAATCCCAGGTTTGGAGCTCGGTCTCTCTCAGGATGGGCACGTTGGGGTGCTGAATCCTCAAGCTGTTAACCAGTTTTATCAACAGATGGGCAACCACAGAAACCCCCCAGGATCCTTGAATCAGCAGAATCAGCAGCAACAACCTTCTGATAAGGATGATTCTCAAGGGTCAGGATCAGGACAGTAGATGGATTAAAATAGAATTGGTAATGAAAATTTTTGGCAGAGATGAGTAGCATGGATCAGAAGCTGACTAATCTATCATAATTTCTGTCTGTTGACATGAAATTGGAGTCCAAAGAATAAATAAAGTCAAGAGATTTTTTATTTCTCATGAATTATAAGGTAAAGGCTTAATCTTGTTCTTGTTAGGAAGTTTGTAATATGCAGGAAGATTTACCTATCAAGAGAAGAGAGACGCTTGCCGCTGGAGGTTGGGTTTGATGTTGTTTGCTAGAATATTTTGAAGTATGCCGTTGTTATTAATACCAACATTGATATGCATACTACATGATTCACTTATGCATACTTGAATAGAGTGGTGAATTGTTTCTCAAAGTGAACTTGGGAATCCTACATACATGCTTGACGATATTATATATATGTGTCTACACTAATCCAAAGAAAAGACTCAATTTTGATCACAAACAACCCATCTGAGAAATTTGATAGAATAGGCATACACATTTCATGTAGTTCTCTATTTTCCATTTGATTAGTTTTATGTGTTTGAATCGATTGATTGCTAGTTTGGCTTTTCCTTTTTCTTCAATTCCCCCAGTGAAACAGCTTTTCCCCATCATCTCTGCGAATCTTTCTTTGCCCTGCATGAGAATAGGTGTTGGTTCAGTAATGAAATACGTCATCCCTTCCAGAGTAAGCTTGCTCAGCAAAAGTCTAAAACCAACAGCTTGGAATGATGACTTAGAATCATTTTTAAACTTGCCAAGTCAAACCTTTTACGGAACCTTCTTACACTTTTCTAAACAGCAAATTCCCAACAGGGAGGCCATGATAACCTCCCAAAATGCTGCAATTCAACGTTTTATATCATGTTTGATTTTAACAGTTACTTCAACATCAAGCCATTGCATCTTTGATAGCTTTAAGTTGTTTCCTTGTATACTTCGATGTACATTTTCACCTTGTAAACCTGGAAATCTTAAATTGCAAAGATTCCGAGCTCGAAAAGGGAAACTATGTAACAAGCGTTAATATTACAAAAGTAGATATTCTGTGAAAAATAATAATAATAGTATAAAGCACATAACCAGACCTTAAGTCTTATCAGACAAAGTATCACGAGCCTTACTTGGCAATGCTCTAAGTAGGATCATTGACGTGAGATTTTCGTTTCTATGAAAGCTGAAAAATCCATCAGTTGCATAGATCTGTGAATTCAAATGAAGTTATCTGAATTCTTCCTGGACTTGGAATTGGACTTGGCCTTGAATTTCTTAATCAAACAACTTTATAACAAACTTGTCAAATTTGGGCCATACCTATCAGTGAAACTGAACCAAGCTTTCTAATTTGAAGACGGCAATATGTTGTGATTTGAGTTGATTGGGCATCTGTTGAGACAGACAACAGGAACATCCATTACATCCTTTAATGAAAACTTAGAGAATTTCTAGAATCATCCTTAAATATTTTGGTAGCTTGGAACCTTCCAAACGTAGACGTTGAATCCATTTGGAAAATATTGGAGATGGTAAGTTGGGCATTTTCTAATCCTCATAATAACTGGACGTATTGGTGGTAAGTGGTCCGTTCTCTTGTTGGATGAGTTTTGGACCCCATCAGTTTGTTAATGACACATAAAATATTAAAAAAATTAATTTAATTTATTTAAGTCCTTCATTTCGAAAGAATGTATGAAATGAGATGGAATTTAAGTGTATATAAAAAGGGAAAAAATTATAATGGAGTAAGACTTTTGGAACTCAAATTTTTATGGCACTAATTGTAAACGTATATGAGAGTTGAATTGGATTTCAAATACAAAAAACAAACATAATTTGCAGTGAACAATTTCAAAAGGGGGTCATCATATATTTTTTCTTGAGATTTTTATTTTTTTAGTTAAATGATTAAAATTAAAAAAAATAATCACTTACCTTCTTTAAATGGTTAGTTGAATGAACATAATTTTTTAAATGATACATGTTTTTTGCAACTATTTCTTTACTTTAAAACAACTAAATGAATTAGTAATCCATTAATCCTATTTGCCCAAATGCATGCCTCAATTTAAATTATTGCGTTAGCAATAAGGGTGTAGTCAAGATTTTAAATTAAAAAAAAATTATAGTAAATTATTTATTAAAAATAAGTCTTGACCAAGAAAAATTTGGGGCCATGAAATTACACCAGCCCAAGAATTTAAAATGAAGTGTATATTTGACTTATTGTATTAGAGTTAATTGATAAGTAATTTATTTAACAATTTAAAAAAATAATTATAAAAAAATAAAAATATATTATTTTAAATATTTGACCAACCAACTGATAGAGGGATATAAAATTTTCATTTTTTAATTTTAACTATTTTAAAAAAAAAAAAAAAAAGGCATGGGATAATCCCCAATCGCAAAATATATGAGAAGCATGTTGATATTACCTCACTTTTATTCTTGAATTACTGTATATGAAATTTTTTGTGGTACATTTAAAAGAGAAGGGAGTTAATATAATCCATTTTTTTAAAATTTTAATACTTAATTATTTATTATAATATATTTTTAATTTATAAAACGTTATTAAAATATTATTAAAAAATTAAAATTATGACAAAATTATAAATAAATAAAAAATTGGAACAATTGTACTTGCCCATCGGCCCATCCCAATCCCTTGGACGTCAAGAAGAAAATCTATTATCCCCAATGTGCCCTTCTCAATCCCATTCTCGTGGTGCATTGCATATTGTCCAGCAAGTACGCACCGATCACGTGCCTCCCCTACCTCAGTGTGTGTGTTGGCACTTGGCAGTTGCCTTGCTACTGCTACAAAACATTTAGCCGTGGTACGGACATTTGGTTCCCTACTTTTTATTTTTGATTGAATAAATACCTCCAATAAATTGACAGAGAAATAAATAATACCTCTGGCATCGTAAGACTTTCACATCACATGCCTTTTTTTATTTTAAATAAGTACAATCTTTTTTTAATTTTTACTAAAAAGAATAGTGGTTATTTTTGTCATTATAATTTCTCAAAAATATTTTAGATCAACGGGATGTATTTGGCAATACAATATAATAATAATATTTATATTGAGCAATTAATTAATTAAATCCTTCTGTTTTGATATTTTATTAAATAGAAATTTAATATGTCTATTTATATTAATAATTATGTTTTATTTATAATTAATTATTTTATTATTTCTACTTACTATAAAAATAAAAAAATACAAATTCTATTGATATAAAATAATGTAATAATATTATATTGTTCTCATATATTTCGTATAATTTATTCAAGTTATTCATATAAAAATTTATTAACTCTTATAAAAATATAAATATTTAGTAATGATATAAATATACTACTACTACTACTACTACTACGTCAATTCGTTTGCGCCAATGAATTTGCATCATGTTTGTATAAATAACAATATTTTTAAACATGAATCTTCTAATACTTATTAATAAATGATACCCTGATATTCATAAATTAAATTACAAACTCACTAGAGTAATTCAAAATTTGAAAAAGGTAGGGATAAAAAAAAAAGATATAAATTTGTCTATATATTTATTTATTATATCATAATATATTTTAATAATAATATTATGAGTGTAAAAAAAAAATAAAAAATAAAAAAAAATTCTTGCATGCATCAAATATGCGGAATTCAATAATTGCCTTATTATTAAATTTGACAATATGGCGCATTATCAGCCGTCAGTCTATATATATACATGCGCTTAAGATTTTTTAAAACAATAAAATAGAGTATGAAACTTAATTTAAAGAAAGTAGTAGTACTCTAATCTCTCTCTCTCTCTCTCTCTCGTCATCTGCATAATGCTTCTGATGTGGATCTATTGTTTATATTTTTAGAAAAATGAGTAAAATGGGTTATATTTATAAATTTAGATTTTATTAAGAGGCAAATATAATCTTAAGACCAAACAGTCCAATTCTGACTCTCTCTCTCTGTCTCGGATTCCATGTGCGTATCATATGCTGGAGATGCAGTTATGGCAAGTGGTAAGCGGCATTAATTACCTGCTCTAACTAGCCACTTGACTTATGCCGTGCGCTGCAGTTGCAGTTCATCAGCTTATGCTCATTGATGGGTTCGATTTGGTCAAACCTACAGAATATGACTGTCCATTGGTACTTGAACTGATAATAATGAAGTCCAGAAGCATCATCGAATCAACTCCGCTTTTACCTATGCATAATTTATGATTGTCAACAAAGAAAGTTGATCTGGATCCAACGGCCTGGAAAGTAGATTGGATATTGGATCCAATATTTTATTGTATATTTTTATTTTCAAGAGAACCTCAATGGAGTCTAATAAAATAAAATTAAAAGAAAAGATTGTAATAGTCAGATACAAGATAAATGAGAAGTCTCCCACATGAGAGAAGATAAGAAGAATATTCCAATATATTATAATACGAAAACTTTTTAATATCTGTTAGTGGTGAGTCTATCAAGATAAATAATGATATTTGTCTTCGATATTAATAAGTTTATCGGCAACTCTATTATTTTCCCAAAAGAAATGAGAATAGCAAATGGTTAATTCATGGAAGCTATCTCGTACTTACAAGATAACCACAACGAATGGAAAATTTAAAACGAAGGGGAAGAAGTTGAGTCGGCTCTCAATTCGGAAAAACAACCAACTAGCCCTTAGCCAAAGCATAATCTAAAACAGCGACCACCACTAACAATTCAGCAAGAAAAACAGTACCCATCCCCAAAGGGTTGACGAATGTGCCATTAAAAACACCATCAGATTTTAGAAAAACCCCAGCAGCAACAGAAAACTCAGGGATTGCCTTTGAACATATTATCAGTTTTAACTTTAATCCGACCCATCAAAGGAGCCTGCCTAGCACAAGAGTAATTCTTGGAGCCCGACACTTCGTAGGAATAATACCTAGAGAATTAAGCAAAGAAAGATCATGCCGATTGAACACAAAATCAGGATAAAGATAGCCAATGCAAGCAACTTGAGAGCGGCAATTCCAGATCACTTGATGCGAATTCACAGCATCACCAACAATCAAAGGAATCCGAGCCTTCCAAATCACAAAGACAATAAAGAGAGCACCAAAAATACAGACAATAACCTGATATTGTATATAATTATTTATATTAAAAAATGCTACTGAAAATACATAATTTTTATACACACTTTTGTGTTTTAATACCATTTTTTTAATATATTTTTGTATATAAACTAACCTGATATTATATTATTAGTTAATAAAAAATATGAAATAAATATAATTAGTAATAATAAATTATGTGAACCATCGATTATAGAATTACCATACTATTATGCTATATTAATTTATACACTAAAATTTATAAAATAATATTTTTAAAGATTATATATATATATATATATATATATACTTTCAGAATTCCTCCATTAATATTAATAAAATCTGTGTATATAACATAATCCATCTGCATTTTAATAGGAGAGTCCAGTATAGAGAGACAGAATCCGATTCCAGCTAAGAAGAATCCTATTACATTTGGAAACCTCATTAATGAATGAGTAGGATCTATACTTACATATAGCGTTCTTTCTTTCAAATGTATCTAGCACAACCATAGGGTGAAATGGATGCCGCAGAGACTAAAGACTAAAGCCATTGATTCATTTCATTTTTTTATCATACTATTATTTAGATTTTATGTGTTGTTAGATTAGAAGGCATTGATTTCTCTTCCTTTAAGCCAAGGAGGTTCCCTAAAGAACAACAAATTCCTGCTATATTTTTAATTGAAATATCTAAAAAAAAAAAAGATATAATTTAAAATTATGGTTATGAATTGGAAAGGGTGTGTTGTGGGGAGGGTTATTTCTACTTTAAGGTCTCTTGGACTATCTGTTTTCTTGCTACCTACCCATGCTGCCAATGCCAAGCAAGATTTCAACATCTATTGTGTTCTTTATTTTTCAAAATGGGCACCCTCTATTTTGTTAAAAATGTTTAACTTAATATTAAAAATATCCATTAATATAAAATTAAAATATATAATTAACCAAATATTGAATTTAAATATCCTTTTTCTTTTCATCAAAATTTAACTGTGTTAACTAATGATTTAGAGTTTTAGTAGTATATATATATTTTTTAAATTAGTTACACAAAAATATATAATAACCCAATTTTAAAAGTGATAATGTTATAATACACTAACCCAAAATACAATTTTACTGTGTTAAAATTATTGAAAAGTTTATCATATATTTATAAAATTTTAAAATTAATAAAATAGTATCATTATTAAAAAGATTATTTTTGAAAGCAAAAAACTAAATAAATATAATTAATGGTTATTTGTACAATTACCACATACTCCATCTTATCTTAAATTAAAAATTAATTTTTCGAACCTGTTATGGCTTGAACTCACTCTTTTAAATAGAAGTGAATAAATTCTTACCACTCAATCACAAGATTTAGTTAATTAAAAATGTTATATATATAAATAAATTCGAAACATGGGTTATATTACTATGCATTTAGTTGTATAATACATTATTATATTTTTGAGTTTTTTATTATAATTTTTTTAATTATAATTCTTAATGTATAGACGGGTAGAGATTTATTGACTTAAATTTTTTTATTTAAGATCCACGCAATCCCATTGGTTGAGATTTAATGCTAACAATTTAAAAATCAAATTTACTATTAGATTGTGTCAATGAATAAATAGTTGTGTTTAAAATTAAGTCAAGAGAACTACACTTTTTATAACAATACAAAAAATAATTGTCAATTATAATAACAGAGTTGGTTAAAAAATAGGAGTGACAACTAATACTACCAATTATATTCATATTGTGTCAGAAGTTAGTATAACAAAAGTTTATGTTAATCTCAATATAATATATTTAATAATTATGTCAAAAATTCTAAGCATTAATATGATTCGTTTATCAAATAAATAACACATTTAAATATGATTATTAAAAAAATATTATTCATGTTATAATAAAAATACAACACAATTAACATATTAACATGAGTAACCAATTCAATAAAATTAAACACAAATTCAATTTATTTAAGTTTAATTTATAATATATTATTAATTATAATTACAATAATAAAAATATCTAAATATAATAATATACTCTTTTAAACAATATAGTTATAAACAAAAAAAAATACAAACTGATTATCTAAATATATAAAATAATAATAATATAATAATCTTAAAAGAAGTCTTAAAATGAATTCTTATCTTTGAATGAATTAATGCTGACACAAATTTATTATTAATTCAATTAATCATACTTTAAATAAATTAATATAAATATAAATATAATTTATATAATAAATAAATAATACAAATACAATTTATTTATTATTTCTATTAATTTTTAATAGAAATACAATTATTACGTGGTGATCAAAATTATCATCTTCGTTAAGACTTACGTCTAAAAAAATTATGATAGTGCCACATACCACGGCAACTCCTTCGCCCATACCCCGAAGCATTATGGAGGTGCCCCTTAAGCAATGCATGAAGAAAATTAGACAACAAAATGTAGACCAGTGAGAAGAAAAAAAAGAGGTGGGGATAATGACACTTACCCCCCTATAGTTTCAAGTATTGACAAATACCCCCCACATTATGTTCAGTAACAGATGCCCCTGCGATTTAGATTTCGACAAATACCCCTGCTGTCAACTTCCGTTAATGAAATATTTATGACCAACCAATCTTTAGTATGCAATTACTATTATACCCTTTATTTTAAATAAAACAAACCATCCACAAAATATTTAGTGTTGTCTTGGGCATTTTCAATGTTTTGCTGAGAGATCATCAGTCCACGTAAAGTAACCCTCTGTGTTTCTTCTCTATCGGAAATATGCTTTGCTCTCACCAATTCAATTTTCTGTTTGAACTCCTTCAATGATGTTTTCTTTTCCTCCAAACGCTACATTGATCCTGGAAATCTACATCCAATTTAGTCTTCGACTCCTTCAATTTCGGAATCCTTTCTCTTCTTTTTCAACTACAGAAACCTTTCTATCAGATTCTCGTACAAGCCCATCAACTTTCTTCTCCTGCTTATGTTCTTTACCTTGGTGAATAGAAAAAACTTTGATCTCCTTTCGAAACTTTTCATGGCACTTATCATTGCTTTATCATGCAGTTTCCCCATAAAAGCCAGCCACTCATGACAAACTGAAATTACCTGTGGTCCATGGAGTCTAAACGAAAACGAAAATGAAGAAACCCCAATTTACCCGACCATATAATCAGAGAAGAAAATGAAGAAAGAGACCATTCACAACATGCTTACCTTTCCAGGGAGTTCTACTAAAATCATCGGGGAGAAGTGAGTGGTGAGGATAGTAAGGAGTGGATGCAGCCATGTCGAAGCTTCCATGAGAAGCCTTAGGTGGGTGCTTTCTCTCCTCCCTTCGATTACTAGAACCGACAAAATGCTCTAGCTCTAATAGAGACGTGGCGAAAGATGAATAGGGACAAGACGTAATCAAGGTTGGCCCTAATCCAAAAGATCGTGTTCATCCTCCTTTACCAAGCGTTTTCTTGCTAAGTTTCTTCAAAATTCGAGTAGGCACCATCTTTCTCATTCACATTTCATCAAACAGCTTCTCTGCATCCCTTATTTTTTTCTATTTACAAATACCACTAGTCAAAACATTATAAACAAATATTTTAGGACTCGTTCCGCTCTTCTTCATAGAAGCAACAATCTCGCAAGCCCTTGTTACCAAACTGTCAAGATTTTTTACCTTTAAAAGATATAATTGACGAAACGAACAAAGACCGCCATGAAGAGGAGACCAACAATATTGGAGTGAACTAACAGCCACTCAACCGATCGCAACGGTGTTCATTGTCGTCGGTGGTGGAAGTCATTTCCACCAAAACGAGCAACCAAACTATGACTCCAAGCTTCGGGCGTGGACAGTAAGGAATGAGAGTGAGAAAAATAGAAGGTCAAAGGCTTTTGTTTTAGTTTGCTTCGTTTTCAGTGAAAGGAAAACTGCTTTTACATTGGTGCCCTTGAGTTACTAATACTTCTGTAACGGAAGCTCACTGTAGGGGGTATTTGTCTTAACATAAGGGGATGTTTATAGTTTTTTGAAACCATAGGGGGAATCTGTCGTTCCCCCAAAAGAGGTACCCTAAAACTGTACGATTCAAAATTGTGAGCTGAGGGACGCCACAACAAAACGAAAGCATTGTCATATTGCCACGCCCACAACTCTCCAAATCGAAGAGGGCCAAGTGGCAGGAACCAAAAGAGAAGTGGACCCCACTCTAATTAGCGACAAACACGGATGAATGGGCCCCGCATCTCTACTGGACACTGTAATTTTATTTATTTATTTATTAATATTAATATTAATGTTAATATTATTATTATTTGTTCTGGGCATGCTGTTTTAGTTAAATTGCAGTGTAGTTACGTGGTGTCCCTCCAAAACTCTTTGTCCAACTCAAGAGCCACCGCCATCAACAGCCTACAAACGCAAACCAAAGCCGAATTCAGAATCCATAGGGACAGAGAAAGTCCCAGAAACTGATTGAGAAAACCAAAACACACTCAAAACAGATTAGATATCATGCAACTGCTGGCGGCTGACGGCTGAACCCCATTTTTATTTCTTCAGTCCTGTCTCTCTAACTCGGAATCTTCTCTCAGTTTTTTCTAAAAAAAAGAAGAGAAAGAAAAGAATATGGATTGCTGGTCATCTCCTCTTACTGTGGATGATGAGTATGAGAAGCTTGTCCTTCGAATGAACCCTCCGAGGTAATGTTAATTGGGCTTCCATTGATTCATAGGAACGTGGGTTCTTTGGTTTTCCTTAAATTTTCATTTTCTAGAGACAAAATGAGCGAGCTAGAAAGGTTTTGACCATATGGATATGTGATTTTCTATCTTGTCGATGTGGGATATGCAGGGTTACTGTTGATAATTCCTCAAGCAGGAAAGCAACTTTGATCAAGGTATTTCATTGAATTCTACGGAATTTTCTGGTTTTAGTAACAGCAATTCTACAGGATATGTATAAAGTTCCTTTCTTGATATATTTTCAGGTGGATAGCGCGAACAGGCGTGGGAGTCTGTTAGAGGTGGCTCAGGTTTTGAATGATTTGGATCTTATAATTCGACGAGCTTACATTTCTTCAGATGGGGAATGGTTTATGGATGGTTAGCTTTTGATTATGAAAGGCTTAGATTTATTAATTATTTTCTTTACTTGTATATAAGTTGTGTTTGATTTTCTTGTTTTCTATGGTTCTTGGCAGTGTTTCATGTAACAGATCAGAATGGTAATAAGCTCTCTGAGGACGATGTGGCTGAAAGAATTCAACAGGTAGATCTGCAACACCAGTCTCCATTTTCTTTTGATTTCTGTTAATCAAGTTTGGGAAATAATTACTTAAGATCCAATGTAAAATCGATATTGGAGTTTCAATCGGTTTTTCATTTTCTGACACTTCAGAGCAGATTCCAAAGATTTTAGCCATTTTCTGCAAAAATGTTATGGATTCAATTGTAGGTGACTAAATTCTCAGTGTAACTGTAGAATTATTCTTGATTATAATATATTTGTACCAGAGAAAATATTATATATTTTTCGAAGCAGACTGCAGACTCCTCCATGTGAAAGAAGAAAAAAAATTGTTAACAGAGGATAAAACTCTATTAGTAAACTTTTGTGGGATGCTTAAATGTCATGGAAGGAACGTGATTGGTTAGGTACATCAATGTCTTGCTAATGATGCCTTCAACTTTAGCTGCATTCCTCAATTAGATATGTGAATGAGTGGATAATAAAAAGACCAGAACTAAGGAGAATCAGTGGCTGCTGTTTGATTGCTCTATAGTGGATTAACATTTTGTGTCCAGCCATGTGAATTTGAAGTAGTTTTAATGATTAAATTTGCATTGTGCAGTCGTTGCGACCAAGGGCATGTAGCTTTCGGTCCTTGAGAAGGTCTGTGGGTGTCCAAGCTGCCTCAGAGCATACAACCATTGAATTGACTGGAAGAGACCGACCAGGCTTGCTTTCAGAGGTTTTTGCTGTTCTAGCAGACCTCAAATGTAATGTGATAGGTGCAGAAGTCTGGACCCATAATTCAAGAATGGCATCAGTTGTTTATATTACCAGTGAAGCTACCGGATTGCCAATTGATGATCCAGATACACTCGCTAAGATTAAACAACTTCTTTTATATGTTCTGAAAGGGGATAGAGATAAGCGAAGTGCCAATACTGCTGTTTCTGTAGGTTCCACCCATAAGGAAAGGAGGCTGCATCAAATGATGTATGCTGATCGTGATTATGATATGAATGACATAGAAAATGGGTCAATTAGTGATCGGTGCAAACCCTTTGTAACTGTAGAAAACTGTTCAGATAAGGGATACACTGTTGTGAATTTGAGGTGCCCAGACAGGCCTAAGCTCCTCTTTGATACGGTATGCACATTGACAGATATGCAATATGTGGTGTACCATGCAACTGTCATAGCTGAAAGTCCAGAAGCTTATCAGGTTATTCATGTTAATATCTTAAGTAGCCTTTTCAATTTCCGGTTGACTAAGTTATTTTAATTTGAGTGGCTCTTTGGTGCTGCTTCTCTTACTATTTCAGTAATGAGCTGTCACTGAGTATCAGCATATGGCATCAAATATGTGGTGTCTCATATTTTCATTTTCATTACTATCTGTTCAACAGGAATATTATATCAGGCATGTAGATGGGAACCCTATTAGTTCTGAAGCAGAGAGACAAAGGGTAATTAATTGCTTGGAGGCAGCTATTAAGAGGAGAACTTCTGAGGTAGACACTGGGAATCTTAATTTGGCCGTTTGTTTCTGTTTTGCCCTTCTGATTCATGTTTGATGACATTGCTTTGTTTGTGAAACAGGGTATAAGACTAGAACTTTGTTGTGAAGACAGAGTTGGCCTTTTGTCTGATGTGACTCGCATATTTAGAGAAAATGGTCTTTCAGTCACCCAAGCTGAGGTTACTACCAGGGTTTCCCAAGCTGTTAATGTTTTCTATGTGGTGGATGCATCAGGAAATCAGGTGAAGAGTGAAACAATTGAATCAGTTCGTAAAGAGATTGGCCTGACTATACTTCATGTGAAGGATGAAGCTTACTCAAAATCTCCTCCCCAGGAGAGTGGGATCTTCTCTCTGGGCAATCTCTTCAGAACTAGATCAGAGAAGTTCCTTTACAACTTGGGTCTGATAAAGTCTTGTTCTTGAGCAGTTCAGTAGGTAAACTGATCTTAACAGAACTTGTATATGATGGTTTAGTTTGCCTTAGTTGTAGGGTGTGCTTCAGAAGCACACTGCACAGCTTTTAGGTCAATCCCTTGTTGATCTTGGGTCAGGCCTTTAACTTACTTCAGCTTGTAAAGCTTCATGTAAATACATTTTAGCTGTTGCATCTCTGTCTTGAAGGATATTGTAAATGCATACATTACCCTTTCAATTACTGCGGAATCTTGAATTCAATTTCTTAGTTGTAGCTTTTTAAGTGTTCATAGGCATGCAGACAACAAATGTGACCCCGAGAACCAGTGTGATATGGTTAAAAAATTGACGAATTTCGATGAAGATTCCCTAAATCATACCGAATATGATGGGATGAAGGTGCAGAAAATCCCTTCTTAATTGGTGAAAATGTTATGGAGGAGTTAAAATGTCCTTTTCTAACTATATCATTGATAGTCAATCTATAAAAAAAAGCTAATATTTGTCAGGATTTCAAATGTGGAAAAGCTGGTATCCAAGAATTTTATTGTTAGGGCATGGCTTTTATTATTGCTTTCCTATTCTATTATCCCTAAGCTTGATTGATGTGTCTTCACAAATTGGAGTTTCATTAGGATTTCCACTATGACTCTTTGTCAATGGGATTATGTTCCCTAGGCGCTTGATGGGACAATTTCAGAATTGACAGAAGCTGAGTAGAATCGACAACAATATTTTTCCAGACAGGAATCAACTTGTCCCAATTTGCCGTTGCAAATCCATATCCATTTACTTTACTTTTGCATAACAGCTTCCGTGCAATTTCAGGTAAGAAAAAAAATTGTGGTCATAACTTCGTTTCTTTTCCTTGCGTTTGATTTTGGATGATAGGAGAAAATTAAGCATGAAATGTAAAAGGCTATCATTCTCTTGTAAGTTCAATCATAGAATAGAAAATTCTCTCTATATTTTAATCGAAAACATTTGTCTTACTTTTCAAACACTTACTATTAGTACTAAACAAGATTAAACAAAAAAAAAAAAAAAAAAAATCTCATAATAATGAGTTGATGATTTTATTATAATATAAAATTATAGCAGGAAAGCCATCGAGATTGGCCAACTATTTTTTTTGTGATTGGAGATGAAAAACAGATAGTTGTGAACTTAGAAATACATTGTCAATTTTGTGTTTGTACACAAAACACTTCCCACAGGTTTTGCTAGTACTTTGGGTTAGGTACAAGAACCCATAACGAAAATTCATACGTCTCCCAACATAAAACAAAAATGCATACGTGTTTATATTATTTGGATATTTTGATTAAATTTTAGTGGAATTATGGCTATTGAAATTGGTTTTAAATAATTCCTCTTTTATTATTAATTTCAAAATTAAAAATTTTGAAGAAACAATCTTAATTTTTTTCAAATCAATGAGTAATACAGTACTTCGTTTTTTCTTTTTAATATAAATTGAGGTATGGAGGAGAGTCGCTATGTCAAGTGACAAGTAAAGAATCAAAGGCAAAATGGTAGCGAGCAATTAAGAGGCATTGATGATGACAATTCATAAAGCATAATTAATAATGACAAAATTTATTGAACAATATGTTTTCATTTTTTTTTGAGGAGACAAAAATAAAAACTTCATCCAAAAAAATTTAGAAAGGTTTACCGACAGAATCTCAACCGAGTCTTAATAATTTAACAATACAAAAAGTGCCGTCACGAGACTCCGCGCATAAAAATGACTAGTCGTTTTTTCCTATCTCCTTTCCTTGTTTTCGTCTTCTTGTTGTGACGATAGCTAAACAAAGCACATGTGGCAATGTAGGGTTCACATATAGATCGAGCAGCCAGTAGGTATGGGGAACACTTAAAATCAATGGCCCTTACCAATTCTGTTTGACGTTTTTAGGGTTTATCTTACCTATTTCTTTGTCATCCAACCCCGCCTGTTGGTGGTCCACCACAAATGGCATGTGTTTGGGATGGTATCAAATCCACCTTGGGTCACAATCATGTAGAAATTTCAGATCGGAGTTTGAACGCCGGTCTTATCATAATTTCATATCATTATGAAATTACGTTACATGGGATTGGAAAGTCGCCTTTTGAGAGAATGTTAGTAACGCTCATTGTTTTTATTTATTTGTTTTTTAATAAATTATCAAAATTAAAAATTAATCACCCATCCAAACTTATGATATATAATATTTAACATATTATTATGATGTTAATTTATACAAATATATTTATATAAAATTTGTATATATAACAAATTTTTATAATATAATAATGCTAGAGATATAAATACCTAAATAAATTTTATATAAATTAATGTGATAATATTATTAATATTAAAAATATTTAATAACTTTTTGAAAATGTGTTTTATATTAAATACAATTTATTGATGGCACATTTTGAAACACGCCTGCTATTTATACAAATTTGAATGCAACATAAGATTTGAATTAAGAGGCTATGATGGTTTCCATGGACTCTGTCTCTTATTAATTAATAATAGGAGGGCAATGTTAAGTTTGTATGATGGGTATGTTTATGTTTGTGAGTGGCAGTGTGCAAGGACCAAAAGGAGATGCCTTCTTTGTAGGAAACAGGGAGCAACTTGGTTCTGCAGGAGCAAGTGGAGGAGGAAATGAAATGAATTGGTTCCATTTCCATTCCTATTGATTTTATCTTTACAAAAATAATATGTAAATGATGTTTCAGTCCACCTTCAGCACTCAAAAAAGTCAATAGCTCGGTCACTTCACACTTGTTGGACACCAAGCCCCGGCTGTTTGGTCACATTCCAAATTCACAAAGAGCGAAATACTTTATGAATCACAAACGTAATACAGCTTTTGATTTGCATTTTATGCTTGCTCTTACAGATGAATGAATACTGAGTAGGTTTAATATTAAGATTCTATGACTACATAACTATTATAATTTTATAATTGTTGTGGAATAAAAATTAAAACTTTAAATATAAGTTTAAAAATAAATGAGTCTTTTAAGCTACTAAACGCTTCTTATAATTTTACTTTTCAAAAGTGACAACCAGCAATATTAATCAAGCTCAAAACATCTTAGCCTTGCACATAGAGAAAGAAATTAATGCATCCAAAATTCAGCTTCATGTAGAATGTTAAGATGCTCCACTTCATCCCCAACTCATGCCTGATTAGTTTTGATTTTCTATTGAATCTTGATTTTCAATTTAACTTCATCTACTTACTATTCACATTTCTCAATCTTGATTTCGGCCCCATTAGATGCAGTGCAAGGCTATAGTTTTTGGCCCTCTTTCCATTCCAAACAAACAATTCAACCCAATGAAGAAAAATAAACAAAAACAAAAGGAAACTTCCAGGTCCGCCACTCAATCTTGCCTGTATCCCATTGAGACATTGCCAATTACGCATATCAAAAGCATAGTAATATCAACGATATGATGGGGAATCAATTAACTCCAAGGATTTCGTTTCTGTTCAAAACAAGGGAGCAAAACAACTTCCAAAAAGAGTTCCAACTAGATAAATAACTCATTCAACAAAAGCCTGTTAAACTGGCAAAATGAGTTCAAAATCTGAAAACAACGAAAGAGCCACAGTTCACCAGATCAGGCTTCAGGCATTGGAAGCTCGCCACATTCACTAATGACCACCTTCTTCCTAGGACGGTCTCCCCTGTCAGTCTCCTGTGACTCGATAAGCTTAACAATGTCCATACCCTCCAAAACTTGTCCAAACACCACATGCCTTTGATCTAGCCACGGAGTCTGTCAATTGTCAAAAGAATACAAACAGATGAATATGCTGCAAGTTAAGTAGTGGTAAGGCAAAATATGTCTTCTGCATATTCATTAAATAATCTAATGCTTTCTAGGTCAAGTTAATCAACAAGTGCAGCATGGAAAAACTTGCACACATAATCCAGCTAAAAAGAAAATCTCCAAGTGTACTTCCACAAACATTAGTCAATTGGTCAAATCATAGCAGCCACAAGAAAACAAAAAAAAAAAGTCAATTGGACAGAAATGCAACCACGGCCTGTTGCTGGTAAGGTCACTTAAAACAGGACCATTCAAGCAGGTTAACTTTTTGATAATATCGTAAGAAAGCACGCAAATACACATGACTATTTACACCCAATTGCAATCAACAAGCTGTTATTTTGGGGTTAGATGTCCTAGCGTTCTTACATGCTGGAAGTCCTCCACCAAGTTAACTTAAACATGGATGATCCTCAGCATAAATAATGACACGACGTTTGCTATCAATTATCCATCAGAGTCAAAAGGTTGTACATCAATGCAGTAAGGATGATGATCATGCAAAAAGATAATAAGAATCAGCGAGTAATCATTTCTCATTCCTGGTGCATGTTGAGACTATTTTCAGCAAACCATTCATCTAGGAAGATTTGCATACTCCAGGAACTGGAAGGTTACAGTCTAGCCTAGGAAGCATTAAATGTGAAATTAAAATATCCCAGCAACATTCAAAAATGACTTTTCCTTTTACAAGTAAAGACATTAACATACCTTGACAGTGCAAATGAAAAATTGGCTACCATTGGTGTTGGGACCTGCATTTGCCATGCTAACTACCCCTGGTCCGGAATGTGATACTGCAAGACACTTTATACTTCAGATTCACATGAGGTAATACAACAATAGATATTTGATAAAACTAGAATGTTATTTTTTTCCTTTCTTTTTCTTTTAAGAAGAAACTAAGAATTGTACATTGGTTGAAGAAAGATAGGAGATCCAAAGGTGGATCAAGTATCAACATGATTACAACAAAAGAAATGACCTACAAGATAGATACAAGGTTGAACCCATCAGCAACCCCCATTGCAACCGCATATACTTGTTTAATTAACATCACTGGTATACCAGAACCTTTTAGTAGGATGGCATAGTTAGAATGAAACATTGTCCTTATCGCCAACTTTTCATCACCCCACCCAAGAGCCAAATATATAGTTTAAACAGGCTCTACTGAGATACAACAGATACAGCCTACATGAGCAACGTGAGAAGTAGGGAGTAACTTACATTTGAAATTCTCATCCTTAAACGTACGGCCATATATACTTTTACCTCCAGTTCCCTGTAAAATTCCGAATTTCAGAGTATTTAGACACAGTTACAAGATAAATGCTCAAACGACAATGACATGCCAAAAGACAATTAGATGCCATGACACTACAGATAGTCTTCATTATACTATAACAGGTAAAGCAAAGAGAATTGTGTTGAACGATATGCCAAATCAAACAAACATGACAACTATTTACTCTAATACAGTGATGGAAATGGAAAAAAAGAAAAAAGAAAAAAAGAAAACGTGTCATGTTGGTAGTCATGATATAGGCAAAATTGACAAAAGAATAAGAACTCAGTAATGACAGTTCAAGAAAAGCGCCAACTCTGAAAGCATCAACAGATGAGTTTCAAATAGGAGGATAATAATTTTCCAGTAATTATTCAAAAAGATGCTTGGTACTAGAGGGGATTTCTTTTCCTTCTTTTGGTGTTGGCTTACAGGGTATCCAACAACTTGAAGCAGGCTAACAGATCCTGCTTCAATGTTTTGACATATTTAGCCAATCAGACACTGAAAAGGCTTCTTATAATTTCATTCATATGCTTGTTCTCAAGCAATAAGTAAAGTATGCAGACAATCACAATTTGTAAACTGCCAGAAAGAACTTTACTTCTGTTCTCTCTATTGGCATGTGTCGGGGTAGACACTAGTGAGATATTGATTACTACCACAATTTTAAATGGAGGAAAGACCAAATGAGGTTTGAGCCGCAACATCCATAGTAGACCGAAGAGAATATAATTATCCATTGTGCATTCCTAACCAAAATTAACTGTAACGATAAGACCAGAGTAGAAGTGCAAAATTTTTTTCTTAAAAATTGCTGAGTAGATAATGTCATCATTTGAGGTGTAAAGATCATAACATTCAGATTATGCATAGGTTGCATTAAGAACAGAAACAAGTCTGAAGAAGAAGTTCAAGCGACCATGCAATGAGTCCAGTATTATTACAATGCGAAAGCTAATCCTACCAATGACGGATAAGGCTTTCAGGTTACCAGAGTTCCAAATAAAGTTAAAAACTAAACATCCTCTTTACCGCATGATTATCCATCAGAAGTCATGATGCCAACAGATACCCAGGGGTACATCCTTCACTCATTCTAAGGGAGCAGGAATTCAAAGGCTGAACATGCTTACCTGCTATGAGGTGGACACTTAGTAACCGGGACAAGTTTAAAAATCTGAGTCCCAGATGACAACTTGCCCGAACCAATAAAATAAATAATCATCTATGAAATAATCTAACACTAAGACTCCATTGGAATTGTGATGCTTCTGCTATGCTTTGAAAGCAAAGGGAAAAAATGTTGGTAACACCAACTTTAATAGAACCCGTTCATTTTTCTATTAATATTTGATGTTAAATGTTTCCATCTCACAATAGTTGTGACTTCCAAGTCACAGCAACTCAATTTCAAACAAAGCCTAAATATCTCCTCCAAAATTTGGCAAAACAATATCCTGATAAGAAAATTTGGAAAAACAGAAGGTGAATTGAAAGAAGAAAGTTAGTAAGGGTTTTCTTATTGAAATATTCCACACCTTTGATTAACCATTCCCTGGCTATTGATAAGCTCATGAACAACACTTACTGGAAAATAGAACTACGTGCAAGAAATTAGGAAAACACTTCTGCATACTGAAACTTAAATAAAGGCTTAAAAATAGGAACTACTGTCACATGTAAATGATGTTGCCCATTCATCTCTCAATTTGTTCGACTTGGCCCCTTGCTTGCCATGCAACCATGTACATACTTGCTAGACAAACATATATATACTCAGGAACATATCATTCCCC
>JAWDEX010000008.1:5566017-5579010 GCA_035221805.1 Trichilia hirta | reverse complement strand
CTACTTGAAAATTGCAAGAAGAATTGCAATTCTCCACGAAATAGTAATCTGAAATTAAAAATGTAATCAGAAGCCCAACTGCATAAATTATTACTCAAGTAAATGACGTTTGAATACCGTGAATTGACATTTGAATGGTAGCAGAAACTAGTACCTTGACCAGTAGCTGCTCTTCTGTTATCTGATGAAAAAAGAGAGAAAAACCAATTTGTCTTGGACAACGGTAGATTTGTAACATCTTGCATTTCCACGTTCTCACTGTTATTTCTTGAAGCGCGAAATAATTTAACACCATTTCCTGCATAACATTACTCACGAGTTAAGGCATGCCCTTTAATAAGCCAAAATTGTATGTACACATGTATGATTTACATGTTACTGAAACATACTTTAATTTTTCATTTAATTGGTGGTAATTGAGATCAGCATGGATTACCTTGTTATGGTCTAACTGATATTATTTATTCCTACAACTAATATAAAGAAAAAAATAATTGTTGTGAGTCAGAGTTCAAACAAGCAAGTTTGAGTTTATTTCCACTACTACTAATACCAGTATAATAATGACTGTTATTGTCATATTGTTTGTACATTCTCAAGCTTGATAGAAACCCTTTTTCAAGGTTAATTAAGTGAACATAAATAGTGACCTCCTTGACCAACCTCTATGGCCATAGGGAAAGATGCATTTTCATACTGGTTCAGAATGCCATTAACGCACATCCATATATCACCAATATCACTGTGCATCATCAATGGATGTTAAAATAAAGAAACTGCTATAAATTTAAAATGATGAATGCATACCATGAGCCAATCCTAGATTACTGCAATCTACCAAGGGAATATAATGTTCGACTGAAAAAAAGTCCACCACAGAAAGATCCACTAAAGAACATTGTACAAAATTTTAAACAAATATCTACTAACAGCTCAAGTTTAGAGCATAACGCAGACAATCACAAACTTAGTTCAATAAACAGCTTAACATTTCAATTAAGGATCACAAAAAAGTTTGGATATATTTCCAACATAAAAACCATAAACTTAGATACTTCAAAGTAAACTAAAAGACAGAGAATTAAATAGAAGCATGGAGCATTGGAAACATACAAAGTACGAAGCTTGAGTGGACATGCCAATATTACATTGACCACTAACTTAGCATAACAAAATTAAATTTAAGAAACATAAACAAGTCCATTGATAAAGAAATAAAGTCTGATTCATAAACTCAATTCCATTGATATCTGTTAAGATCTGCTTTAAAGAAAAAGGAAATGATTAATTTCAAGTATTATATTACTAGAGGATGAATGACATGTACCTGTAGGAATGAAAAGGCTGAAGCATGATAAGCATCTGAATATATCTGGTTGCCTATCGAGATTCTCATCAGCTGCTGCAGGTGCAATGCCATCATTTGAACAAACATTATGCGTGCCATCATGTTGATCACTGGCTGCATTCACTGTATTAGCATCTACTGCAGAGTTTGTCTCAGATTTATCAGGCTTTGATTTATGGCGAACATTTCGAACTCTCCTCTTTTTTCTTAGAAGGATAACCCTTCTGGTTATACAAGAATTACAATTAGGACAGAATAAATCATGCGTAGTTTGCTTCTCTATTACTCTCTCAACATCGAATTCAATGAATTCTTGGCCATTCTCTTCAATTAAGCCAGGATCTGTATCTACACTAGTTTCATTGCCATGATCCTCGAAACTTAAACTTTTTTCTTCACATGAATCTATTGCTTCACTCGAACAAGGAAAAATTTCAACTGATGAATCCTTTTCATGATGTTTGGTTTCAGTACTAATAACTCTTTGGATCTCAAACTCCATTTCCTTGATAGTCAGTTCCTCATGGTTGGAATTTGTCTCAAGAACAGAAGATTCAAGACCAGCGTATTGCACTCTAGAAACTCCATCAGCTGATTCATTTCCTGCAAGCCACACGAAGCATTTTATGATCAAACTGTAACACTGGATACATACGCAGAACCAAAAGTTTCACATGCAACTGAAAGGTGCTTGGTCATCTAAACACAAGCAATTTCACAAATTTAGCAAGACCAATAAAGGACAAAGTGACTTCCTTGATAATACCGTTACATCGATAAACAAGCCAATGATAAACTAATACAGTGATCCTTTTACATCGCAGTCTGCTGGAGTGTAGCAGTTACGATTCCTGGAAGAAATATTGGTCATTGCAGATTTATAGCTTACATAAGCATGGGATAGTACCTCTTACATTCCGAACATGGTAGGTCCAATTGCAATGGTGACATTTCCATATTCCTTGAGTCACAAAGAAGACAAAGCAATCGCGAAGAAATAAAACGCCGAAATACAGCAGAGGATTTGAAACATAAAACCAAAATACAAATGGAGGGAAATTGTTTTTTCTAATTTACAATGATTTTATTTACAGACAAGGACAAGCCATTAATTAATGACGCTAGAGTCTTAAACAGAGATATGTACGCTAAACCATAGTGTGAATGGATTTACCTTGGTTCCTATCGAAGTAAACGTCATCGTTGTGCAAACTAATAATTTCTTCTTCATTTTTTTCAGCTGCATGACTGTGATAGTTAATCTGTTTCTTTTCAACTGATTCGTCGTCTTCTACATGTTCAGTAACAACATTTGCTTCGCTATTAACAGAAGGTTAAACATAGGATTTGTTGTCTCGGCGCCGGTGCAGCTGAGTCACGGCTTCCTCTTCTTCGTCCTCCTCCCATTGTTTTTGTCGTTCCATTTCCATGAGGTTAGACAAAGAGAGATAAAGATAAAATTATAGGTAGAGACCAATCCAACCACCCGTTCTGTTTACCACTTTATAATGAGAGACGAGAAAGAGGAGGGAGTAGGAAGTCAGCTGAGGCTGCTTTAATGCTGGAACTCCAATGGAAATAAAAACAAAAAAACAAAAACAAATCACCGTTCCGTAAGATGATGATGCTTGTTCACATGCCAAATTTAATGAACCCCACTCAATACACCAGGCCATACCTTTTATTAATTTTTTGTTATTTTTTTATTATTTCACATTTCAAAAGACCTTACGATCGAGATCCCCCACTATGAACCGTTGGATCACTTTGTCCAATTATTTCTTAGTGGCTTCCCTTTGATTGCAACTATTTCTTTGCATTCTTGAAGGGAGTACTTGGTTTTATCTGATAAAGTAAACGCTTTCACATCAATTAATAATTAATGTAGCCGCGCAGTGATAAACGTGGCTTTCGTTTTTTTTTTTTTAATAATTCCAACCATTTCTTTCTTTGCATTCTTCGTTTTATTTAATAAATTTTATTTAATAAAGCACAAGGGTATGTTTTTTTCTTCGTTTCATTTAATAAAAGAACGCTTTCACATCAGTTATTCAACTAGAATAATTAGTAAGGCAGTATTGCAATAAACGTTGTTCTTTTTTTTATTTTTTATTTTTCCTAATAACTGGATTAACAACCGTATTTATCCGATACACACTTGTGCTGTGCCCATTTTTTAAATACAAAATTAGTCAAATATATCCTTTAGCATTACTAAACATACATCATCAATGTCATTAAATTTATTTGCCTGCGTATCGTCAAACTCATTAAATTACCCATCTATTCTTGGTAAATGAAGTTTCAGTGATTTTCCCTACCGTCACTTTATTACAACTTTCAGCAATCAACGAGAATAATGGGAATGAAAGTACAATCAATTAGAATAATGAGAATGACAGTAGCATGGTGAGAGTTGTCCAACAACCCGTTTTAATTAGCCTTATTTTTGTTTTTGGGATTAAATTCACAGTTTGATTAATGAATTCAGTAATTGGAGTTAGATAGTATGCTGCCATATTTTAGAGAACACCAAAAGATTGAAAAAAAAAAAAAAAATATTTATGATCATTAACCGCCTAGAGAAAGAAGGAAAAATATTGTTATTTTAAATTCAAACAACATTTATCGGGTAATGTCAATTTTTTTTTTTTTTTGAATTAATCAGGGTAATGTCATTCAAATTCTAATAATTATTCAATAATATTAAGCCATTTGAGTCATTATATATTATATACAGAAAATTTGATAGTCTTCGGCTAAAAAAGTAAAAACATGCCTACTCAGCAAAAACGAACGCAGCAGATATTCCAGTATTTTTCAGTAATAGTAACTGAAATTTCAGTTTCTTGATTAGAGCAATTTTATCCACCAGCCTGCTACTATATTGCTAAGATTACGCCAGAAAGAGAGGAAACAAGAAAAGCAGGTTGTCATGTCTTTTCCCTCCTAACTACCCAGGTTTCCACTCTTGGACAGTAACAGGTCTTTCATTTCCCTGTAACTCTTAAGCTCTTCAAGGGCATCTACCATTCTTCGAGGCATAAAGAATCCAGAAGCTGTACCAACCCCTCCTCCCTCAAGTTCAGCTTGTTCAGCTTTTAAAGAACGTGAGGAGTAACAACTGGCATCTTGAGACAGAGGAGGTGCTGTCCTCAGCATGTGCACAAGAACACCAACAGCAGCATTCTGTGATTTTCTACCCAGTGGCAGAGACTGGGAAGTGAATTCTGAAGCCTTTTCTTCACCAAGGTGCTCACTGTAGAACCAAACAAAAACAAAACGGAATAAGAGAAACATATGACAGTATTAGGGTAAATTTGGGGAGTGGTTTTAGTCGGCTCTAGAAGGACAATAACTAAAATTGTTTGTAACTATCGACTTTTACTAGGGAGCTAAGCTAACATTTGTTGAACTCCAACTTTTACTCAAATTTACTCAATCCCACCAGTTGTGATGCAGTTGGGAATTCAAAATCATAGCACCTCAATCCTAACTATACCCATAATTAGGCTTTTGGGAAAGAAAAGAATAGAGCAACTGCCAATGTAAATCAAGAACCCTATGTGGCAAAACTATGTAATAGATTGATTTGAATCACTTGAAGTTTATAAGGCAAAGGATAAAGTAATTACTAGCTCAAAGCAATCAGATCACCTGCACTGAATTTACAATTGGTAAAAATAAATGACCAAAGATGTCTATTTGATATTCTAGACACGAAACCTAAAAAGTAAAAAAGGAAAGAAACAAAATGAAGAGGAAATGTAGCCACGTACGTTGAATATTCTTTTGCAATATACCACAAAAGATGTAAATTGATGGATAGAAATGAATGTCATATCAATGGAAAGTCGTTGTAGAATGTAGAAAGGTACCAAAGAGAATACCATGAACATTGATCAGAGAAGAAAAAACAGACAATGACAATTAAGACCTCAAAGTGGAAAGGTAAAGGGGAGAACATGTACATCAGTAGAACAAAGAACTAGAGAATTACAATCTGTTTCTGTTCTTAGGCACTTGGAATCATCCCTAGTCAGTCACCAAAGAGGGCCAAAATTACAGAGCTACAATTATCTAAACCACCATAAATCAATCTTCATTTTCTCCTTGCAAACTCTTGACAGCATGACCTTTAGAGTTAAGGAAAGTAAAATATTAATCTACAGAGCAATTTTGCACAATCAATAGCCCTAAAATCAACAAACATATTTTAGATGCATACATCACATTAACTTGTGACATTCATTTTGCAAAACTAAGATTTTTTTCTGTCATTAGATGTAAAAGTCTGAAGCAGAACATCCAAACATCGGAATAAAATCACTAGAAATAGTGACTAAATAAAACAATAGGATCTAGATTTTGACAGAACTGTAAAACCTGGAATGGCTTCTAAAGCATAATCCAGCAACATTGTAGACCAAATAATTAAAATAGGTGTGAAAAATATAATTGACCCTTCCAGATTAGCTTGGCAATAGAAGATCTAGATAAAATTGGTTCTTTCTTCCACAGTTCCTCGTCTTATACAAGCATGTCACATAGTTTAGGAACCACAGAACCCAAGGTAAACTCTAGGCTCAGGTATGATTCGAGGTTGGTGAAGTAGTTTACCTTTTATATCTTAATACCCGTTTGATATGGCTTCTCCACTGGTCAAAAAGGAAAATTTTAGTGTCAAAAGCTCTTTTATTCTATTTTCTTTTTTTATGTGTTTCTGTTATTTGATTGTTATCAGCGAAGGGGTAATGGGGATTGAAAAAGCAATTTACCTATAGCAGGAGAAGCTCAAAATTTAGACTTTTGGGAGTAGAGCCTTTTGAGACGTTTTAAGAGGTTAAATTGTTTGAGATACCTTCATTTTATAATAAAATTTTTATTTCACTTTTCTCATAATATAACTTTAAAAAATATGTCTGGTATGTTATTTACACAATTTTTACTAGAAGATTTAATTATCAATCATTACCTTTTTTATTAAAAGCTCTACAATAAAATCTACATCAGAACAAGATCTATTTCAAGAAGCCCTATGTGAAAAACTATACCAGACTGGCCATTAGTTCTTTTTTGAATAATTCACAATGCCTAAATATCAAAATTCTGAATACCGAACATTATGGAACCACAAAGAAGCTAAATAAGAATTCACAAGTTAGCACAAGCCAAGTCCCCAGCTTAGAGAATTGACAGTAGCATAATTATTGATTACCCATAGTCCAGAATTAGTGGATTGCTCCAAGAATATATGCCATGTAAATTTTGACAGTTTTTTCTTTCCTTTTCTTATTCTCCTTTTCTTCTCCGCAAAATGGTGGGTAGAACAAACTATGCTGCATCAATAGCATATGTTGCAGCATGATTTAACTCAGACCAACTGGCCAAACTAAACAAAGTAACCTTTAAATTTGTTTACCTTTAAAGATAAGCATTTGATATTGCCAACCATAACAAGAAGGTTCAATCCTATTACTAACAATTTGGAAAGTATACATGAATGATAAAGTAAAAACGATGATAACGAAAAAATTCTCAACACAACACTGAAATTTCTGGCTTATTAGTGGGTCACTTATATCTCCATCAGGAAGTTCGAAAAAATATATATACTCAATTACCTGACTGGGAAATCTGAGTTATCAACGTCATCAACATCAAAAGGACATGAGAAGTCACAATCATCAAAGTCATCTTGAAAAGAAAATCTACCAGAGCTTCTAGAAAATCCAAAACGTGATGAGCCACTAGAAGATAAGATTCCAGAGAACCTCCCAGAATCATCTCTACTATCTTTGGTAACCTACAAAACAATTAAGAAATTGATCTTATTAGCTGGCATCAAGACAAATATGTGAGATTCAGGAGCAAAATATAAGGTTATTATGTGCCAAGATTAAAAAAATTAAGACTACCTTCTGGCCAGAATAATGATTCACTGCCCCAACATGTGACTCCCTAGCCCCTAGAGACTCAGTTCTCCTGTATAAGCGATTTCCTGCTGGGGACTCCTGTGATGAAGAATCATGTTTTGTACTTTTGGGAGATAGAGGTGGAAGAGAATGTTTATTTGTATCAGAAGAGTTTGGAGAAAGGTGTTTAAAGCTTCTGCCATTAATTGGAAATGGAATGGTTACAGGGGCAGTCTCAGAACGTATACCAGTTTGCATATTACGGCTGGCAAATTGTGTAGGAGGAGAGGGGGAAGCAGATGGCGAGAATGGAGGTGAAAGAAGGTATTCATCAGAACTGGTAGCTCTTTGATGAGCCGGTGATAAAAGATTTTGAGCCCTGTGACCATAATTATCAGTTGGTGAAGATGAAAAAACATCTGACAGTGGAGATGTGCGATATACAGGTGGAGGAGATCCACCAAGAGGATGACTCTGAGTAAAAGGAGCCGCTTTGTGAAAACCACTGGTCCAGCTACGTGGCTGTTGAAATGGGGTAATAGGTGGCTTTATTCCCCTTAGCGGAAAGGATGTAGCATGAACACCCTTTTCTGAAGAAGGAAAAGACCTTATTGGGTCAGTGGAAGGGCTACCAACGTAATCTATGATAATCTGTGATGGGAAAGCTGTTGAAGGCTCAAGATTGAAATTGGAGAGGGTTGAACGATAAGTTAGAGATACACAGAGGTGGCCAGGAAGGGCCTCAACAGGGACAAAAAAGAATTCCCTCAATGTTTCCTCATCTTCCCTGGAGATTGGACTGCTAAATGAAGAAACCTTGTAGATAAGATGAAAATTATAATCTTGACTAGATGAATGGAGCTGCCGAAAGATCCTGTATGCAGGGAGCAGTCTTAAAAGAGAGTAAAGAGTCCGTAAAAGCATAATGGATTTTTTGTAAGTCCTTTTGTGAGAGGAAGAATTTTCAGAAGATTGACGAGCCATGACCTGTGGAGACTCATACTGAACAACCCACCTCTCGATAACAGTTTCAGTAGATGCCCCCATCCCAGAAGTGGTATACAAATTGCCCATAGACGAAGAATTAGGACCTTGTTGGACAAGAATTATGTCGATTATCATCGGATCCATTAGATTTCTGTGCCAGAAATTCAAATTATCTAGAGCCGCAGGACGGTCTCCCAGAACTAAATTGAACCATTTATCACTCTTTCTAACTCGATATACTGAAGATATATCACCAATTCGATCATGCTGGTGAATAGAATGAATCCTCGAGTCTAGTATAACATGCAGGATCTTCAGTAAAAATTGGGAAACAATTTGTTCTAGTTTTCCAGAATCTGATTGAGAATTGCTTTGGCGATCCATGTATTGATTCTGGGAAAAATACCTCTAACTGCATTCCTGGTCCACCTTACTACGCACTTTCACGACAAAAGATAATCCACTCTTTGACAAAATCATTACATATGAGAACAGAAAGCCAACAATTTGAACGAAATGTTCCTGATAATGCAGGAACCAGCCCGTATCTTCCATCAAGCAGACCCAAAAGAAAGACAATATTAATCATCCCGCATAATCCATGATGAAAAGAAAATAAATTAGTGACCGCCTAAATCATTCAATTCCCATAATATTGAACAATAAAACAGACCAAATTGTAAACAGGTTTGGAATAACGTGGATTCAAAGTACTCATAATATTAGTAGTAAATCCAATAGTGTACGAAAAAGGCAATGTAAAAAACGGGAGCATGGAAATCAACTCGTCAGAATGCTTAGAAAGAATAATTATAAATTACTCGTTGCAAAATGACTAAAAACTGACGGGAAAGCTAAGCAAGAAATAAAGAGAGATGAAACGGAAAGCATAAAGTTGTATTGACTTACGAGACGATTATCGATGACGATGATGGGTTCTTTTGCAAATACAGTGAGCAAGGGATCGTACTGTCTATCTTGCTGAAATTAGAGTTGTTCTGGATTCTGCATAAAGATAAAGAATTTTGGGGCTGATGGATCTGACTTGGAGTGGGATCTTCTTCACCGTCCAGTTTTAGCATCAAATCATAACTAGACACGCTAATTCTTTTCTCCGCTCTCCCCCATCATTAAATATTTTATTATTGAAAATCAGTTTAAATACGAGTTACTTACTCTATTACTTCTCCGTCATCAATTATTTTATGCACCAAACAACGAAAATCACTTTGTCTGTAAACTTTTTTCTATCACCGGAAAGTCGATGACTTTCCCTTAGAAAGGAAAATGCCGTAGAAAATTGGTAACCCAAGATGAAACTGAAAATAATATATATCTCAATTATATGATTTCTAGTAAAAGCATTAGTTGGCCCCTAACTTTTGGAGTGATCGTCAATTTTATTCTCTACGGACATCCATCCAAATGTCGGGCCTTCCTTACCAGGGACCATTTAATGAATGATGGAATGGCCCAATGAGCCCCATGTGACGTGATGAGAGTTGCTTCGCCCGATGCAGTGCAAACTATGGTAAGTCCAAATATATTTGCCGAAAGAGGTTGGATTGTGCTCGCATAAAAGAAAACACAATTCTATTAATATTAAAGTGATTCCAAAGCAACATGCTTATAAAGCATACAATGAATGAAGGCAATACCCATGACTGTGTGAGGAATCTATTAATGCTCAAGTTCAATGGTGTTGGTTTGTATTGTGTCCAGACTCTTAAATATGTTTTTTTGTATAAATAAGTGAGAGTTTTTTGACACTCATTGTTTAAATTAATTATTTATTTATTTTCATCGCTTAAAATATATTTCTCTTTTCTCACACTCATTAATTAATCTTTTAATTAAGATATTATTGTTAACTTTCCTTTATATTTTTAGAATTAAATTAAATTACATTTTAATTGTTTAGAATGAATAAAAATATACAATAGCTTAGTTTATATTTTATTTTTTTAATCTAATTTAATTTTAGGTCAAAAAAATGAATGAAAAATTCAAATTCACACATTTAATTTTATTTAGATTTTAAATGACGAAACAAGCATGCCCTCATCCAGATTTGAGTAAATTTAGATTTACTTACCCAAATAGATAGATAAGTGTATTTTTAGTGTTTGGGAGCACGGTCGATAATTTCTAATAATATAAATAAATTATCTTTTGTAGCCTTTATTTATATTAGAATTTGAGAGTGTGAACCAGGGAAGTGGAAATAATTGTGAAGTGGGGGAAAACGAAATAAAATTGCATTGGCCCGTGAATCACTTTTATTCTCTTAGGTTTGCGTTTTCATTGGGAGACAGTTTTTGTCATTCCGGCTTCGGAAGTGAGTGTGAGAACAAAGTATTATGGGCTACCTTTATATGAGAACAAGTTCTAGATTTTGAATCATACAAAGGCCACTTATGATGAAAATTTATCATTAAATATGCTTTCCAGAATTATTATTGAAAGAGATAATATTAGAAAACAAGTTAAATATGTGTAAAATATTAATTGTAACAGATTAATTTAAAATAGTATTATAATAGATCTAATAATTCTCTACCATAAAATATTCAGTTTTTTACATAAATATATCTTCAAGAACATAAAATTTTTCTACAGAGATATATCCTCAAGAGCATGAGGTTTCATTACAGAGATGTATCCTTAAGATTATAAGGTAAACAATCTCAAGAATATAAGAAAATTATCTTAAAAATTGTAAGTAAACATGTCACAAGATCAACTTTAAGAACGTTAGGTAACAAGTTTTAAGAACTTCAGATGATCAAAAGAAAATCTGCTGTAAAGAGATATAATATAATAAAAATATTTCTACTAATCTTTGTTTGAATTTGAGAGGATAGAAGAAAATCTGTTGTAAAGAAATTTAATATAATAAAAATATTTCTGTCAATTCTCTTTTGGCATAGGCCAAAAGGTTGGTATTGGTATATTAGTTGAAATTATGGATGATTTCTATTGTGTGCTAGTATTTGCGTAGTTATGGCTCACTATGGTGTTCAGCAACACCACTTTCAACAATATAAAAGTGTCGCAATTGAAATGGACTTTAGCAACAATAAAATAAACGTCATTGCTAAAAGAGAATAAAATAATTAATATTAATTTTAACTTTTAGCGACGTCAATGTCATCGTTAAAAGTATACTATTAGCAACACTATGTAAATTTGCCTCAAAAAATATTTGAGGTAAATAGTACCAAGGATTTTTGCCTAAATTAAAATATTTCGTGGTGATAAATGGCGTCACTAAAAGTAAACTCTTTTAGTGATGACTCTATGCTGTCGCTAATAGTAGAATTTGCAAGGTCATTTTCTATCGTAGACAAAATATTTTCTGTGATGACTATTTTTTACTACTAAAATTATATTTAACATAAACAAGATAATATTATCACTAATACTTCATACTATTTTGTGCAATAGTTAGATGACATTGTTTTGTTTTATCTAAACAATGTCTTTTTATTGAAATGTCGTTGTTTTTAGTAGTTTTAAAATGATGTTGTTTTGTGTTTGTATAAAAACGACATCGTTTGGCTTATACATATAATGCCCCTTTGACTTCATGCTTTTCAGTGCATCCGGCTCTCTCTTCCTCTCTTCTCTGCACATTTCACTCTCTGTCCACTCTTTGCAACTAGGAAGCTTCTAGTTCTTGTGATTAAGGTATGTTTAAGCACGAAATAATGAATCTTTTATTTTGATTGTTTGGTTTTGATTCTTAGTTTTTTATTTTTATCTTATATATTATTTTACAGCATTATTCCCAAGTTTGTGTTCCTGTACTTCTCTCCCCAACCCAACTAAAATGATTATTTCTTTCTTTCTCTTTTTAATTTAGTTTTTTTTAATTATTTAATTTTGATTCTTATTTTATTTTGATCTTTGTTATTACTTCACAGCATTATTCTCAAGTTTGTGTTCTTTTGGCAGCCACGAGTACCATTCTACTCTTACCAAACCTAGGTAAAATGATTATCTCTTTCTTTCTCTTTTTCATCTAGTGTTATCATGTATGTTTCTCTCTGAATTGAATGTCGGTGTTAAAAATACAAAATTATTCTCATACTGTAGTTGAGACTCATTGTAATGATGTCATGTATACCAAAGGGACAAAGTGTTTACAAGACTGTAGTGATATTATTAAAATTAATTATCTATTACTTTAAAGGTAATCTAAATGGTGAGGGTAATTTTTATTTCACAGTCTTAGTAACTGCTACATAAAATTTTAGTTGCACACATTTGTCATTGACCCTCTCTCTTTCATGGTTGTATAAATATTGAAACAAAATCTCTAATATTATGTGTCTTGAACCTAAAATATTAATGTTGATGATATTTGCCGACCCGAGATCAATTCCTTTCCAAAAGTTTCCTGGCTTCTGGATCAGAAGCTATAACCCAGCATAATCGTTTCGGTTCCTCGACACCCACCCTAATTTTTGAGGCAGTCCAATCTAAATTATCGAGATGACCCTTATGCCTTTTTCAAAAAACGGGAGTTGAGAATGGGACCAACCACTACGCTGTTCGAGTAATTGTTCAAGTGTCCCATCACGATAGGTAACTCTGTGCATGGTAAGTTACAGGCATTATTTGCCATGACAGACCTAACGTAAAGGAGTGGTAAAAGGTGGTAAAAAGATTGACTCAACCACTATACCTACTACTGTCTAATCAAACTCCTGTTCTCCGATACTCACATGTGCAGGAACT
>JAWDEX010000008.1:5548072-5559724 GCA_035221805.1 Trichilia hirta | reverse complement strand
AATGGATGAGAGAGGAGCTATGCTAGAAACTATTTCTACTGTATGGTTGAATGCTTATAAAAAATGACGCCATTGGATGCTCTTTAATTCATCTAATTACTCTCGTTGCATGCTTATAGTAAATGGTACCATTGGATGCTCTTTTGTTCAACTAATTTTTTTCAGAGATGTGAGATCAGATACTATTTCTTGATTTGCGTCACTTTAATGCCGTAGTATTGGTGTACGGATTTGGTTTGCTTGTGGTGACTGATTTTTCTGATAAAAGTAACTCCTCTTTCCCTGCTGTGTATGCATGTCTAATAAATACTAGAAGCTCTTTTGTTCATGCAGGCCCTTGTGGAGTGTGAAGGGGAATCCATAGATTTGAGTGGTGATATAGGTGCTGTAGGAAGAATAGTGGTGCCAGATACCAGTGGAAATCATGAAATGTACTTGGACTTAAAAGGCAAGCCTCTTTCTAATGCACCTTCTTTTTTCATCTGGGTGGTGATGAATGATGATTGATATACCAGCCTTATTTTCCGTAGTTTTTCAATGACTCTCTCTCCCTCTCTGTTATATTTTTTTAATAACAAACAGATAATCATCGCTATTTATGTAAGATAGAACCAAAAGTTTCATGATTTTAGAAATGAACTAATGTTACCCAGAGCTGCTCTTGTCTGTTTATCCATACGTAGCTTCTGCATTTTTTTTTTTTTTTTTTTTTTTCAAATTATCCAAATTACCTGAATCTTTTGTTCTTTCCCCTTTACTTTTGTTTTGCATATCAGTTCCCCGTTGGAGATCTGATTTTGCTCACATTCATTGATATTGATGATTAATATTTGTGCTTGGTCTGCCTCTGATTGGTTTATTGCTTTTTGCTGTTTCAGGAACCATATATAAATCAATGGTGGTTCCTTCCAAGACATTTTGCGTTGTATGTTATCAATCTCCATCGGAAATTTTCAAATTGAACATTATTCAATCAAATCTTTAAAAAACTAACGACCATACTGATAATATGAGATTTGGTGCAGTAGTCCATATTTTTTTACTCAAACAGTTAGATTGTTGTTAAATAACTTGGATATCTTCTTCTTCAGGTCAGCTTTGGTCAGTCAGAGGCAAAGGTTTGTTGTGGGTTCTCTTCTTTGCTCTATGTGTTTTGATATCTCGATTTTGTTTACGTCACGGCCCTTTTTCTTTATAACTTTGGAAACTGGTGGCACGGTGATAGATGTAATCCTACTTACTTTGGGACTTTATATTAATGATCAGATTGAGGCTGTCATGAATGACTTCATTCAGCTGAAGCCACAATCCAATGTTTATGAAACTGAGACTATGGTTGAAGGTCAGGTTTCTCTTTTTCTTTCTATAATTAGCCGCCCTTTGCACATTTCTTCTTTCTTTTCGCATATGTTTGACCCTCAGAATAGAAACTTACATGTTTTACCCTCTGTTTCTGCGTTGGATGGTGTGTAAAATGACTGTTCTATACATACTTATTATACCCCTGAATAACAGGAGTTAGTTAAGATTAAAGTGGGATCCACATGAGTAGCTAAAGTCTTTTACCTTTCTTGTCTAGAATGGTACGTGAAGTGACCGTTATACTCAAAATTATGTGATAACAGAACTCTCTAATTTGTCTATTTAAGGAGGCATGTTGTGAAAAACTGGAGTCCTAACAACACTGAGGTTTTTCTCCATAATATTCTGCCTCCAATTCTTCAATACATCAACTAGAATTTATGGAGCATTAAAACTCAAGTGGCATTATCAACTGCAGGGTTGTTATTCATTCAACTAATTTTCAGACTAATGAGTTCTCAATGACATTTTGTAAGTGATTTATGAGTGGACTTATATCAAACACTAGGGTCTTCGTCTGAAAATTGTTTATAACTCATTCCTTCATTAAATAACAACTATCCATATTGTCTCATTTTTTAACTGATGGCTGTTAGTTGAAGGGTACTAGGTGCCTATTTCTCAAACTATCATGCAATCGGTGACCGTGTTTTAGATATGGTTTCACTTTAAACCAAACACTAGGGGCCCTCAGTGAAATTTATGTATATAGCAAAGTATGTATGCATGTACGGCAATTGTGGTCATATTGTCACTTGCTGTTGTCATTCTATGATTTCTATGAGCAGGAACTCTGGATGGTTTCTCTTTTGATTCGGAAGATGAGTCTGACAAGATTGTAAAAGCAACTGCTCATCAAATTGATCAAAATGATGGCGTTGAAGAGCAAACCAATGAGAAGTTGAAAGCAAAATCTGTATGTTGCTGGACCATTTCAATAGTTAATAATGCATTTTTTTTTAATCCAAACAGCCTACAGTCATTGTTTTATGTTATCATATGGAGCTTTGTGTGTAGGGGGCTGCCCGAAAGAGAGTTAGGCCTGCTGGGGGAAAACCACTGCCACCGAAGAAAATAAAAAAGAAAACAATAGTTTCAAAGAAAACCAGGGCCAAGAAATGAGACAAGTGATGTATGTTTATGTTTGTTGTATCCGTCAAGTAGTAAATAGTTGATGACTTATTTACTTGAGTACAGAAATAATAGAAATCAGAGATTGAAGGATTTGGATGGCATTGATTTTCGGCTGAGGCAAAGATAGCAATCGTCAAAAGTGCCTAAAGGTTAATTATAACAAGTGTAATCTGCGAAGAAATTTTCATTTTCCAAATATGACAAATCGCCTGTTGAACACGAATATGCTATTATCTACTTTCATTACGGGTATGCTAGCTATGAAATACGTTAGGTGTGTTTTGCGCGGCATTCAGTTTGGAAAATTTTGGTTGACTCTGAAATTTTAAATAATGGTAGTATTAGTAAAAAATTATTGTTATATTAAAAGAATAAACAGTGGCACTTCATTTCGTTTCTTCCTGGATTTGATAGAAAAAGTGGGGAAACACTTGTTGGTTTGATCAACTGCTTGGCATAAGGATTAGGGCAACTTGATAGATTCAGTGCTTGCCGGATAAATCTCTGACCCATGTTTTCCCGGCCTCTTTTCTTCGTAGCTCCATCACAGCAAGGCTAATTAAGTCACAAGGCATCTAAAATGTTCAGAAAAACAACACAAGGATCAGAAGAATCAATATCGGAAAGGGTTGGAGGATATTTGATGAGGAAACAATCGCCCGAGCCTTCCCAATGACAGGATCTCTAATTGATGGTGGTGAAAGTGAACCATCTGATCTCTTCACCCTGTATACCAAATTTGATTTCCAAAAGTATTATGTTGATATCAAATGTTCAGAGAATCCACGAAACCGAAAGCAATAAAATGTAGGAAAGAATCCATACCCGCTGAATTTAGGACAGAAAATAATGTTATAATCAGATGCATTGCACGTGAAAGTGCTTGTGCCATCGTCATATGCATAGCTGTAAGCTCTTGGACAAGCTCGCTTGAAAATGTAAGAATAAAATGAGGGTCGGCAAGTAGTAGGATTAGCAAAGTCCCCGCTACAACAGTATTGATCCAACCCAAATGCTTCACATGCACTTTTACAAGCAATAACTCCCTCTCCGCTTCCAGAGTCTACACCCACCACTTGAAGTTCTTTCGGGCAACCTGTTTTCAAGTGATTTGGTTCATCATATTGTTTCAGTTTCTGATTCTAACTCAAGAATGTGTGTTATGAAATCTTACCCACGTTGACGTCTAAAGCGCAGCCAGTAGTATTACATGCACTGTATACGCCGCGTGGCTGGGCAACAAGAGGCAAATTGTAGCCGTCAACAATACTAACATCGTAAAAATCTTTCTCATTGCCAGAACCTAGGGTTATTTCAAAGAGTGAAGCAGGTGGAGTGGCACCATTGCCATCACATTCGAATCTTCCTCCACAGTCTCCAGTTTGACAAGAGCCAACTCCAAAATTATCAAATGTGCAACCAGTCCTAGCCCATATTCGACCTGACCATCCTGGAACGGATGAAATTCTCACACTTTGTCCAGAATCCAATTGGAAACCGGTTGTTGGAAGCTGAGGAGTCCCGGCACCAGCAAGTGTGCCGGGCCATATGGTATATGGGCAATTATTTGTAATGGTGAATGTACAACAATTAGAATAAAAGAAGAGAGAAAAGACAAGAAGAAAGGTAGCAGGGTATGCCCACAATGTTATTGTCAGCATTGGACTTATCGTATGTATCGAACAGAAGCAATTTTCAGGTGAAAGGGGAGAAGAGTCAATGGAATGGATATAATCCTAAATATAGTATGGCTGAAGGTAAGGAGTCCATCTGTGCTAGCCGCAAGATGACCTTTCTGGGTTTAGTATTTCTTTTCATCTCGGATGGCCTCAATGAGAAGCAATTCCTTCCTTTAGCTATAGCATGAAATGTCTTATCAACACACACACACACACGTATAAACTGACTCAAGATACTAGCAAAGGAAACACTCATTAGATGGGCACTTTTCTTGATTAATTAGACTTAGAGAGGCGAGGGAACATAAAATGTGTGAATTAACCTTTCATTACTTGCCCAAAAGGAAAAAGGTAATGCTCTTGTTTATTATTGATCAATTTTAAAAATAAAGGGAAAATGAATGAACATAATCTTTTTGCAGACAAAAAATAGGTATCTCCTTTCGATCTTCTTCGCTTTCTTTAGATTTAGAGGAAGGAATCAAATCTGACAACACTTCATTTGGCTAATTGCTGATGAAGTCAGGCCAACGCATGCCCTCGTTTTTTGCTTTTACAATTCTTGATTTCCTTCATCATCTGATTGGATGATTAATGCATACTGTCTTTCCAATTTGATGATGCAATTTGCCAGAGTAAAAGGTGCTGGTATAATAGGGAGGTGTTATTACATCAGGTCGACATCTAACTTTGAAAACCTAAGAATGTTGGTATTTTATACGAAACTTGTGTTTCACTAATCGATGTGAATGGTGCAAAGGGGTGGGAAAAGAATACTATGATAACAATTTAACTGCAAGCAAAGCAAACCGGACCCAGAAGGCAATACTAAATTAGAGAAAAGGGGAACCATCTCATTATAGGTACGTCAAACACGAGATTATAATAAAAGGGATATATAACATAATCAGAAAAAGTCAATCTGGTACACGTTCGAACAATCAAAGTTTGAAGCTGGTGCACCTAATCACAACAAAATTCGTCACCTCACCAACAAAAATTCAGCTGTTCTTTCGCAAGCTATAATTTAAAAATTTACACACGTCATCCCTCAAAGATTGTGCTGACTCGCCCAATTTCTGATAACTAAGAAAATTTGGGGTGCAGAGACACAGAAGAGAATGCCAACTGCCAGGATAAGATGAATGGGGCTGAGATCTTGAAACCAATCTAAGAATATGTTTCAGCCGAATTCAACATTTCAACTCAAATTCTTGGTAGTCCACTGGATTGAAGCACTCGGAGTTGCTGCTTTCTTGAATTGCCAATTTGCCGTTGTTTATACAATAACAATGCCTCAAAATGGTTGTATTATATAATATTGATGTTGCAGTAACATCGGCCAATGGTCCCAGGGAGCCATCCAGGGAGTTGCTACGAGGATTGTTTCTCCACCAGAAATACAACAAAGATGGAATGACGCAGATTTATGCTGTGGCAATTCTCCCTTGTTGCTAAAGATCTAAAAGCAAAAGTTGTTGCAGATTCTCCCTATTGCTATTCTTACAGCACAATCCTTTCAAGCACCCCAAATTTTGAAATAGGTAGCACATATGGCATCTTTCTTGGTCATCAGCATCAAATTGGGGCAGCTTTGTTCTCCACTGACAAAGTTGATAATACCTATATGGAAACAAAAACAAACAATCTACATCACAAGGTTCCACTTAATGTTTCATAAGTACTTGAAAAGGAACAATTCTATTTATTCATAGAAAACAGTTTAAAAAGTCCCTGAATTGCCCATATCAATCCCTGCAAAATCAACACTTATTTCAGGAACTCATACAACAAATCAAGCCAAAAAATAACAAAGGAGAAAAAATAAATGAAAACACATTAATAATCACCAATGGATTGTCATCCCTCTTGAACCTGTAACAAATTGACAAATAAAAAACAACAGAACCGAGTGAAGTTTCAATTAGATAACCCACGAAGACTTCATTTTGAAGAACATGAAAACTTGTACTGCACTAGTCAATCACATAAACTATCAAGTTATTGAAACGGCAATAAAATTTAGGAGACTCAAAAGTTTACCATCCTAGCATACAAAGAAAAATACAAAAAGAGATATATAGTAATAAGTACAATGCTATAAAACTGATAATGCAATCTGATCACCACAACATTGCTCGCCTAACAGAACAATGCTGCAATATGTATACATAGTTCAAAGAATACACAGAATTTAGTAGCGCCAAATAAAAACATTATTCATGCTTTAAGACGGACCTGAAAGCAATAGGAAACATCGTGATATAGATGTGAACAGAAAGGGTTAGAGAAAATGAATTGAATTCAAGTTTCATAAAGAAGTAATAAGAGTTTTATCATCCTCTACTGATACGGAAGCCAGCAGTTGAACTACATAGCATTAAACATGAGCAGAAATATAAAGCGTTCCTACACAAAGGCAGGACACAACAGGTCCATCATTAAAGCAAACACATCAAGTCTGTTATCAATAATATCAATAATTGTTCTGCGAAAGAGAAGAGGGGATATCTAAAAGGAGCGCGATAAGAGAAAATATAAAAGTGTCTTTCCAGATATATAATACAAGAATCTAGCTAATATCCATGCCATCTCCAACTTGGCTGCAGATTGGACTAACAGCAGAGAAAGATCTCTCAAATGGAGAAGGATGACATTGTGCATCCCGTCTACGTTTAAAAGCACAGCTATCAGAGGGGGAATTCTCAGCATCAAGCTTCCTCCGAACTCCTCTCACTACATGTTCCTCAGCTTGTGTAAGGGGAAAAATCTGGCCGCTCACCCGGCAAAGAGAATTATGGTTATCATACAAAATTCTCTGGTTACAATTCTTGTCACAAATGTGAGTAAGCCCTGTTAGTTTGCATACGTATACGTTTCCACAAACATGTTCATTCTTACATTTCCAATCGCATTTGTGAATAGGAATTGGCCCATCTTGGCCAAGAATTGTAGACAAATATATAACATTTGTAGGACCTGCAACCATGGATTTTCCATATACCTCCATTGCTTCTTCTCCAAAGGAGTAACTTTATAGATATCGATCCCACGCTCTCAAAACCTTTTCACAAAATACTGCAGACCCGAAAACAATATAGAATGATCAATTTTTTTTTCTTAAAATATACGGACTTCGTTAATTATTATTTTCTTTTGACCCTAAGAAGACCGTGAAGTAAACGAAAATGGGTAAAACATATATATATCCTTACTAAGGAAAGCCAATTTAATATTTACAGTCATTTAGACAACCCAGATGATAATGAGAGAACAGAGAAATAAGTGACAAAAGGTAAACAATGCATGAGTCTCATTCATGATGGCAAAAATTCACAGTACATAAATGTAATCGTCCAAGTACAGTAATGATTTAAACAAAAGAAAATGCTGTTAAATAACAAAGTAAGACCCAACAATTACATGTTAAAATATTCCCAGATCAGTAAAAAAAAAATAATTAAATAAAAAAATAAAAAATATGAGCAAACCATAAGACGAGAGAGGCAGAAATACTCACTTGATGTTAATCGAAAAGAGCCCAAAGCTAAGCTCCGTCTCCTCTCCCCCGAACTGGAAAACTGGCTCTGAACCTATGATTATAAGCTAAGAAAGAGAGAAGAAATGAAAATGAGTGTGGTAAGTCAGGTGGGTTAGGTATTTATAGATAAATGGGAAACTTTGACCTCTAAACCACTTTGCAAGTGGATTGGATATAAATAACAGCCAAACTTATTATTATTATATGTTAAATGGAAATGGAAATGAAATGAAACATCAATTGCATTTCCATCTCCACTGAATTTGTCTCGTTTCGTTCCCATTAAAGAGCGCAAACTCCGTTGGTATCCTTTGACTAGAATTTTAATGCAACGTATCCAACAAACCCTTTCTCTTTGTAACGGCTCTTTTTTTCTCTGCTCCACTTAGAACATGTGTAGTTTACGCATTATGATCGTCAACTCAGCCCATATTGGAAGTTTTGGGCCCTTGGATTTTTCAATTCAGATGGGCCCATTTACTTGACCCGAAGTCCCGAACCGCCTACCTTCGCTTGCTCTCAACGCCAACGCCAGCGACATTTACTCAGATTTTGTCGGGGAAGCAGAGCCTTTTCTTATTCAGGTTTGACATCGTCTGTACCAGGTTACATTCTTTGTTTTTGAGTAACTGATTAACAGAAAACAATTTTATTGATTCTCGGTGTTGTAAGTTGCCTAATTGCTGTTCCATAGTAATCATCTATTTGTCCTCTTTAGTTAACGACAATCATGACTGTTTGATGCTTTCGACAATTGCACTGCTTCTAGAACGTTTTGATTACTTCATAAGACAAAAAATAAATGATTTTACTAATTCTAGATATTGGCTAGGGGAATCAAATTACCACCATGTAAACTTGTAAAGCTTGAAAATTTTCTAGGCTCTAGGTTGAAATTTTTATTTTTTTGGTCAACAATGAGTTTTCTTTACAGCCAAAGGAAAATGGCAGGATTTGAAAATAGGTATATGGTAGTGGAAGTATTTTTGTATCCAAACAGAGAGCTTCCCATGGAGGATCCCATTATGCTTACCCAATTTAATGGCCCGAAAGCAATCAAAGATAACATTACCGTAAACTTTGGCGAGTGTGGTCTAGCTTATTCACTTGGATCATTCCAAGGTATGTAACATCACCAGTCATTTTCTTCTGGCGGAAACTTTGCTTTAAACTTTTAATACATAATCCTTTATTTGTGATCTTAGAACATGTGGCTTGTGCAGTTAAGTATGTGAATCCCATCACAAAGCTGTTTATCATCAGAGCCTCAAAGGAGGACTACCGGAAGGTTCGGTCCGCAATTACCATGGTTACAAGTATTGGGAATTGCCCGGTTCTTTTCAACTTACTGGACCTAAGTGGTCAGTCGAAAATATTAATAGGGTGGTGAGTAACAATTTTAATTAGGTGTATTCTTATGTTAAATTTGAGAAGGAAGTCAGATTTATTGTAGGAATCTCTGCCACTATTTTCAATATGATTTAGGTTTATAGAAGGCAATTTAACTAGCGAAAAGCATGAGCATTTTTCTACATTCAGAAGATATTTATGCCCAAGAAATTAATAATCTTTTGCATACTACAGGTTACTGCAGAACATTTGTAGTTTTGTATTATGAGTTACCATTCATTCTTAATATAAATTATAAGTTCTATTGTTGAATTTTGAGGAGATTTGTTTATCTCAATAAGTTTCTGTATCTCAGTAGTATTTTTGAAAGATTTATTTAAGTTGGCATTGAAATAAATTCAGTAGTCAACGTCCTTTGTATTTAATGTTAGAATTATCCTGTGGGGAGGTGGTGTGCATGTTGCGTAATTTTCATCTTGCGTATTGTACTTATTTGATAACGTGTTTCAGAGTTCTTTACGCCAATATTTGTTAATAACGTGTAATGGCTGTCGCTTTTCTAATAAAGGTGCTACTTCTTTTGTTTATTAGCAGTATTATTAAGCAATTAAATAAACAATAATAATAGAATTAATCAAATACATAGAAATACTAGAAATTTATATAATTCGACAATTTACTTACATTATTTTTATTATTCATCTTATAAAATAGGTTATAACACCCTAATTATTAATCAACTTTTAAAGTGTTACCCTCAAGATAAGATCATCAGTAGATTATGCTATGCTCCGTCTATTGACTTTACCTATTTATTATATTAGTATTTATAAATTCGAATTTTTTATAAAATATGAGCCAATTTAATAAATATCAATGCATATAAAAATATTGCCTCGAAATATGATGAGTCGAAATTTGAAAAATATAATATGTGGTTAGGGCACGTCTCTCAATTGATGTTATTCAACAAATGCAAAATTGTCTCGAGAAGATAAATATATAAGCCGGGCCTATGCTTTTGCTTTTGGTTTGTATTAGTCCACATCAAAGAACTTCGTTAGCTGCAGGTTGAGTGCTCAATTTTCATTCTCCTTTTCCTTTAGCAATACGCAAAAGTATCAGCATTATATCTGAGATAGTATTAAGTAAGAAGAATTATGAATGGTGTAATCATGCAAGCAATGAAGGAGGAATGAGGATTGGGGAGTCCATTCCCAAAGGGGTCATTGATGATGATGAATTGGGGAGTTTCAATTCCAAAAGAGCCAAATGTGGCAGAGAGGTTGGATCTGAATAATCGGACGATGGATGAAAGGAAAAATTAAGAGGAATAGATTGTTGACCAAGTAATGGTGGAAGTCAGATAGAACTGTAGATGCAGTTACTAGTTCCCCTACGCGAGGGTGAAGAGTAGTTCGATATATGTGTAATATGGTGTTCAGTTTCTCCAACTGGCAGACTTTACCTCCAAGCCTTGATAATTTATTTAATGTGTACCATAGAATAACTCAGTTTATGTCTGACTAATCACTATTTGCTTCTTTATTGACAAATCTATGAGCTAAGGGACTAAAGAAGTGTTCTGCTATGGCTGGAATCTATCAAGAACATCAACATTCAGTGTCAAAATGAAGATCGGGAGTTAGAAAGCATAAAGCAGAATAGGTTTCGGAGTACTATGATTTTGTCAAATCATTAATTTGGATACTCGTTCCATCCATTTGCTCTTCTAATTAAGGCTATATTTTCCTTGTTTTCAGAGTTATTGATAACTGCAACTGCAAGTTGATTACTGTCGAGTTTTACATCCTACTCGTAAAAATAACTTTGCCTTCTAGTTTCTCTAAAACATGAACATATACCATGATAGTTATTGCACCGGCACTCCATCTAAAAATGTATGTAAAAAGAAACGTGATAAAAATTTCCAATCGCTCTAGCAATGACAAGATCATAATAATTGAATGATATTTGTCTTCAAAATAATGATCCTATAACATTAGCTGCCCAACTGCAGAGTAGATTACTTCATATTTTTATGCCAGTGCATAATATTATTTTACAGTCTTGTTATACAACGACACCAGCTACTTTTGAACTTCTAAATGTATTTCAATTGATGACAAGAAGCGATTGAAGCTCTCTAAACTGATTTTCTGGATGATTGCCGTCTGAACTTTGGTCTTGCAAACCTGTTACACTGGAGCAAGTGTTCCCCATGCTCACAGTGCTCCCGTGCTTTCTTTGTCATTATGTCACAATTAAACAACTTAAGCAAATCTGTTGAAATAAAATGCACCATTTCATACAAGCTCTGATATTTTAGCGTTTCAGCGAAGTTACTTTTGGCATTGCTGATGTGAACTAAAAGCTAAAATGTTCAATGTTAAATAAAAGTATGAGCGAGTCTCGTAAAAAAATTAGTATTATCAAATATATATTACAACTTTACTTACACCCGTGTCTAGGACAAAAGGAGCTTTTGATGTATTTTAACCATTCATTTTTTCTTTATTTACAGGTCGAAAAAGGTACGCTATTTTTTTCTTGTCATTTGTAATTGTGGTTGTAGATATTAACGAA
>JAWDEX010000008.1:5475662-5518328 GCA_035221805.1 Trichilia hirta | reverse complement strand
TCCACTGAGGTTACTGAAATCCTCAAGTTGTTTCTGAACTGGAAGATGCTTCTGATTTTCCCCGCTTCTTGGGCTAGCAACTTTTTTTACAGTTACCAGGCTTCGGTTTAATATCAGGACAAGAGGATTGAACAATATTTTTTATTGGGGTGCACAGATGTTGGGTTCAGTTGGGATTGGCTATATATTTGATTTCAGTGTCCCAAGTCGTAGAACAAGAGGTTTAGTCGGAATTTGTGTTGTTGCTCTGTTTGGCTCTGCAATTTGGGCCGGCGGACTCGCCAACCAGCTCAATTACTCCCATGATAAACCACCGGTTAAGTTGGATTTTAAGAAATCAGGTTCTGATTTTGCTGGTCCATTCGTATTGTATTTCAGCTATGGTTTGCTAGATGCTATGTTTCAGAGTGCGGTTTACTGGGCAATTGGAGCTTTGGCTGACAATTCCGAGACCCTCAGCAGGTGATCCACATAAACCCAATTGTGGATTTGATTTGTAGGTTACAATTTTAGTTGGTTTCAATTTTATACTTCAAAGCAAATTGTGTCAATGGATTGCAGGTATAGTGGATTTTACAAGGGAGTGCAAAGCGCTGGTGCTGCTGTTGCTTGGCAAATTGATACCCACAAAGTTCCATTACTCTCTCAACTCATTGTTAATTGGTCTCTCAATACAATTAGCTATCCATTGTTGATAATTCTTGTCCTGTTGGCTGTAAAAGATGACAAGAATCCTGAAGAATTAGCTTCCAAAGACAGAGAGGATGCTGTTCCATCTGCTGATGGTGTTAGCAAGTTAACTTAAAGTTTTCTCCTTTCAATAATATATAGTATTGTTCTTGTTATACATATAATTGTCATTTGTACCGTATATGTATATGTTGCTTTTGTCTGTCTCCATCTCATTCAAGCGAAATTAAAGAATTGTATGATTCACTGAATCACTGAATTGTATGTTCTTTTCTGAATCTGATTGGCTCGTACATGCGAATTCATTTCCTTCACATTTTGTACCATAATCTGCAAATTTTCAAAGACCACCAGGTTCTGGTCGTCCATAAGAGACATGTTCTTTAGTCTGAGGAAATGCCAACGCATCGAACTGATTTACCGAGATTGAGTAGACATTCATAAAGATTATGATACAGTTGTTTTTGTCATAAAACGGAAAATTACAAATTATACGTCAAAATCGATAATGTGTGATATAAATTACACTTAGTCGCTGGTTGTTTACTCTGCATCACTAGACTAGAACCAAAGGAGGTCGAAGATAGTTCTGCATCACCTAAAGTTCGAAAAATAATTTTGAATTGCAAATCAAACTGGTTCATTTTGTCCTACTTCTTCAATTTGGGTTCGGGTGTCATTGAGCCTTAAAATTAGTGTTGTATGTTTTTAGAACACCATCGCAAGGAGACTGGGCCCTGATTAGAATCCATTCTTATTTTTCCCTTTGAACCAAACCAAATCGACTCGTTCTAATGAAAATAAGGATACTGCATAATAATTAAATAGAATAATAGTCACATAAATGAAAATGGATGATTAAATTGTTACAGGTCTTGCAATACGATTCCAACCATGATAAAGCTGACCAATGGTATAACGCTGGTGCAACTCCCCGGAAATTTTCCCATGTAAATTTTTGTCATATATGTTTATATATGTATATCAATTAATTCGATCGAAAAGTAATCAACCCGTGACGAAAGGTGCATCCGTTTTCTCTGTTTCAGAGCTTGTCTGAACATCTGATTTGTCTGCTTTTGTCTCAGCCTCAGCCTTCTTCTCGGTTACTTGTGCAGTGACTTTGGCTTCTTCCGTTTTGTTCTCCGCAGTTTCACCGTTGGCATCCTTTTTCTTGGATGACTCTTCTGCCTCCTCTTTTTTCGGTGTAGAAAGATCTACCAAAGGTGCTTCATTCTCATTCTCATTCTGCTTTTCACCTTCTTTGGCTTTCTCCTGCAGCATTCATATTTCATGCCATGACATTAGTTAATAATTAATTTGTAGAAATAAAATTTGTATTCTTAAATCTTAATATCATTATTTTATAAGTTTACCTGAACATCGGATTCTGGCTGCTCCGTCTTCTCAGTGCTTGCAGCTGGAGCCTCAGCCTCAGCAGGGGCGTAGTCTGGACGATTCTGAAACTCCTTGGGTTTGCTCGCACAGCCTCCCATTATTCAATAATTGAAGGAAGATTTGGGCGAGTCTTGGGAGGTGATGTGTTTGCAAATCTTACACTTTTATTTTCTCTTTGGATTCAACTCAAGGGTTGAGGCTGAAGAAAGGAATGGCGAGAAAGATTGGTAATATAGCTACAAAAGTCTCTAATATTTCGGAGGAATGGTTGGTTTCTAACACTTGTTGTACTGGCATTAGCATATTGCTTTATTAATCGCCAATAATTCCGTATAGTATATCTGACCTTTTCATGTGGACACCATAGGTTTTACGTGCATGGATGGTTGGTTTAGAGTAGCAGCCGTATTTAGTTAGTTTTGGTAGGTATTACAGTTGAGTTTTTTGTAGGCATATAGCCTATAGGATATGTATATATGCATTGAAGTACGTGCATTATACGTACATCCGTAACATCCCTGTCTCCTAATTGTGGTATTTTCTAATGTCTTTGATTAGTGATGCATCTTTTGTAGAAAACATGATATGTTAAGATTTATTATGTATAGCTTCGTATTTGACAACTATATACAATTAGAAATATAGATTTTGTTTGAATGTTGATCAATAATGAAGTGTGGAAAACCTTCATTATTTAATATATCTATGAGAAATATTATACAAAATTAAAATTAATTTGGTAAATCCTAGAATTTTTAAATGTTATAATTTGTACTTATTAGTAACATAATTTTCTTAAAATTACCATTTTTAAAAAAAGTAAATTAGCATAAATAAAATAATAGATAAAATTACTGTCTCAAAATTACCGTCTGTTTACTCGAGTCTAACTGCATGCAATGGTATTTCTCTTATATTTTTTATTATCAAGTTTGAGTTTTGAGGTGAATGTGATGGAGTAGCAATAAAATGCCGCTAATTAAAAGACGAGGTTTAGTATTTTATATAAAAATAAAAAAATTAAAATTAAAAAATTAATTATAATAATAAGGATTTAAAAGCTATTTATATAATGCAATTATTTAATAAAATTATATTATTATTCTCTATGATTTATTTACTCTTTTATTTCAGTAAAGTACAAAATTTATGATAATAATATAATGTTGTCAATTATTTGTCGTGTGGTGATACTCAATTTATAACCTTGAAATGTTTGATTAAGTTTTAGAATCTCTTTAAATAGATAATCGGATAAACCGAATTCAATGCTGACTGGAATCCCAAGCCCATTTACCAAACTAGGTTTCATCGAATAGAAACTGAGTAATATCGTGACTGTGCTGTCAAATGTCCATATTCAAACAAAAATATAAGAAAACAAAAGATATCAAACTGTCAATAATAGATAATAATTTCCAAACATAAATCATCACTCAAAAATTAAACACTAAAATGGAAAATTAAAAAAAAAAAAATGTAACAAAACATTTGACTTGTTAAGAAAAAGTCAGAGTATAGCAGAACCATTGAAGTTGTTCCATTTTCAGGCAAATAAAGATGTTTTTGTCCCTTGTTTTTACATTTCATTTCTGTTTGATTGATTTCTTCATTAGCAATTAACCTTTGATTCCAATTCAGAAAGAAGTGAGCTGTTTCAAGCTCGCCCTTGAAAGACAGAAAGAAAAAAAAGGAACCGCCAAAACCGTCGTGATGTTCTTTGCATTCTCAAGATCATCATTATCTCTTTTCTTTCTGGTAATATCAGATTTTAGTCCCAGCCTGAGGTCACTGCCCACCGTTCGATCAAACACTGCAATAGACGTTTGTGCTGCATGGGATTCAGACAGACGAGTTTACTGTCCCATCAAATGCTTCACGACGGATCCAGTCTGCGGCAGGATTAACGGCCGACGGATCCTGTCTGTGGCATTAACGGCGTGAAATACTGGTTTGGTTGCGAAGAGGCTCGTTGTGCAGGAACTCAGGTGGCCAAAATGGGATCCTGTGACGTTGGAAATAATGGAGCAACTGCTTCTCCATCTTCACAGGCATTGCTTTTGGTGCATATTGTGTGGCTGATAATCATTGGAATTTCCGTCTTGTTTTGTCTCTTCTGATTAGGTTTCATCATCTATTCATTCACTTGCGTTAAGACTTAAGAGAGAGTCATATCAGGCTCAGGATTAATTGGGATGAGGTTTGAGTTTTAGATCTCTTTGGGATTTTACGGGTGTTTTGTTTTTTCTTCTCTCTCTCTCTTCTTTTTGTTTCGTTGGATGCGTTGATTACATTTATATATGGAGATCAGAGCAAGGCGTTCCAGCCCTGCATGGCTTCATGCATGTGAGAACAATTACCAAGATAATAATTTTTGAGCAGGAGGATTAGGTCCAATAAAATCAAAATAACTTTTAAACTTGTTGTTTGTCTCCGTGCTCGAGTTTTATTGATTCCTCTGGAAAAAACATGAGAGCTTCTTCAGTTATTCTCTATGATAGACTCTTACCAATTAAATAAAATTTTAATTTAGGTCATGTAAATTCAAGTGATTATTTTATTTTATTTTTCTTTATGAATTCTCTCATTAATTTAACGTTCAAGTGAAGTGATTGCTTTCGTCGAATAAACATAATATTCACGTAAACTTCTTATTGTCGATTAGTATCTCACTATCGAAAGATAGCCATTACCCATTTGACTTTAAAAGTTGAGGAAAAGAGGGGAGCAGAAGAGAACACGAAAATGAAAGAGACAGAAATAGAAAAAAGAAAATGAAAAATGAATAAGAGGTGACAAATATTTCTTCAAATTGAAAAAAAAAAAAAATGTAATGTTGCTTTTATCAATTGAATATTGAAAAAATCAATCACTTTAAAAATTATAAATAGATTATCCGACGTTCAAACACAAATTAAGATCTCCAGAGTCACTGTATTTATCATTTAACATCTACATTAACATAATTTTAGTACCGACAAAAGCTTCAGGGAAGTTTGAAAGAACAAAGGTCACATCTCATTGACAACCGTGAATGTTTATTGATGATTGATGAAACAAATATCAGAACTGAGCATCTTGCACCATCTAAGATAATTAAAGCAAAGAAAAAACAATTGATAGTCCAAATAAAATTCCAGTTAATTTGATCTTATACAATTATAGCAGAAAACGCAAAGCCTTTGAATCCCTTCGTATTTGCTTTCCAATTATGAAAAACACATCTGCATACAACTCCAGTTTAAAAAAAAATAAGCAATCCTACAATCAAAAGCTAAAGTGTTTTAAAATCGACGCTCACCTTGTCCAAATCTTTTGAAACTTGTACTCATAGTTCAAACAGTACTCCAAAAACTGACACAAGCCATTCACTTTAAATGGAAGGATTGTGCAATATCAACTCTATTCTCTTTTCTTGAGGTCCTGAAGTGAAAATCTCCGTTCACTAGTAAGACCTGTATCAGACATTCTTGAACTTGGGGGGCTATCATTCCCAGATTCTTCAGAGCGAGCATCAGTCTTTGCTTCTAATAAAGTAGTTGAAGAGGTTTCATGAGAACTGTCGTCAGGCATGTTACTTACTAGGCTTTTGTACATAGTGAGAGCTTGAGCGATCATGCTGGAAGGATTAGAAGTGGCACTAGGAAGTAAAATTGTGGTACCCTGACAAGACAGTGAAAAAAAGTATAAGAGCAAGCATCAGAGCAGATTTTTGGTAAATCATGAGCACACAATACAGGGAAAATATACTGGATAGATCAGTTCTTTTACCTCCTTGGCAATATGACTGAAAGCCTGAACATATTGTTCAGCAATTCTCAAGCTTGCTGCCTGCATATCACAACAAAATTTTTGAGCTCAATGCAAATTATTCATAAACTTAGTATATGAAAGAAGACATAAAAAATATAACACAAAATCACGAGCCTCAACAAATTGATATTTCAAAAAATTGTCACAAATGCTGCACACTGAGCACCACCATCCTCATTCGGACAATACTGCCTCAAGAATAAGCAGTTGGATAATCAATCCCCCTTTTATTTTCATTTTAAAAATGATTATCGATTGGCGAGGCAGGAAGTTGTGGTGACGTGAACTTATTATCAAGACAACATAACAGTCCATAAGATCCTCTATCTCCCAAACTGACATGCAGAACCCATCATTTCCAAGCATACTAGTTAGAAGTGCAAACAGAGACTCTGTGACAACATATGATTAAATGTAGAACGTATGTAGTCACCTTTCACAGTAAAATCGAAAATAAGCCAAAGACGAAACGATATGCACACTTTTGTCAACAAATAAAGCCTGTAAAGCTTTTTAAAAGTTGAGGTATACAACCAAAGTCTCCATTCGCATTTTACACATTAAGTGGTCAAAGGTGAAACCAATGTTAAATGATCTAAAGAGGACTTAAAACCGTACCTCTACACCCCCATTTTCCTTTAGTGCTTGTGACACCATGGCTAGACCTTTAGCAGTTGCCTGAGCTTTAGCAATTATAGCTTCTGCTTCACCTGATAAAGTCACAAAGGAGAATTTAAGACGTCAAGCAGAGAAGACAAAAACTACCTCAGTACAACGCATCAAGATTAAGACAATTTAAATAGTTTTTTAAATGAATTGAATTGGCCACAGTTTAATATTGATGGTCAGAAAATAGAGTAGAGGATTAACATAAATAAACACCAGAAAAGTTGATGGTAGAAACACCTTCAATAAAAGCTCACTTCATTATACAAACACATTCAACTACATTCAGCCACTTGAGAAATCTATTATTATGTGAAAATATTTCTTAACAGATAGTAGCCCCTCATTGCAATGAACTGTGCCCTTCTAAATTAGCATATCCCGTTGCGATGGCACTACTGCTATGTCTGTTGGAGTTGGATACCATACAACTATAAGTTGCTAATTTCAGAACAAAATATTAACCAACCTTGTGCCCTGTTAACCTGATCCATCCTTGCAGCTTCTGATTCTAAGATCACAGCATTTTTCTTACCATCCGCAATATTAATGTTGGCCTGTCTTTCTCCTGTAAAATATCAACAGAAATCGTAAGCAAGCAAACACAAGAAGGCTGCCTGATTGATTTATCTCACAAAAACCACCACTTAAAACAAGACTTTTGTATATGAATAAATTGCAAAACTACAGTATTTCAGGATACAATATTTCAACAGAATGAATTGCCCAAAAAACTACATCACCTTCAGATTCCAGAATTTGAGCTCTCTTTTTACGCTCAGCTTCTGCTTGCATCTCCATAGCAGCCCTCATTCCACGAGGTGGAGATATATCCCCTGCAACAGGGAAGGCAAGAAAAGTGGTTAACCAACGAAGTAAAGGAAAACAGACATTTTCTGGAATTAACAAAATATGCCCATATAAGAACCTTTAATAAAAATCAACTCACTTATTTCATATCGGAGACACTGCAGACCCCAGTCTTTTGCAGCCACATTGATGGCCTCCTGCAAAATAATTTCATTTAAATATAATAATTACTCTTTCTTTTGTCTTCCCTTTACACAAATATTAACCAAAATAACTAAAGCACCTATAAGCAGACGAATCAAAACTGAATCAAACAGCTATTAGCAATAGAGCAGACCGTCCTAAATACTAATTTAACAAAGAGCATAATTTTAAGTAGTTACCACAATCTTCTCATTGAGAGTGTCTCTTTCTTCAAAAGTCTTATCAAGAGTAATCTTACCGAGCTCGCTACGCATTGTAGTCTGGGCCAACTGAATAACAGCGTAAATAGGATTCTCAACGCCGTACGAGGCAAGTTTAGGATCAACAATCTTAACATAAAGAACTCCATCAATCAAAATGCTAACATTGTCCTTGGTAATAGCAGACTGGTCCGGAATCGGAATCGCTTCTTCCTTGAGAGAATGAACGTAAGCAATTCGATCCACAAACGGAATCAAGAAATGAATTCCGGACGGAAGTGTCTTGACGTACTTACCGAATCGCTCGATAACATAAGCTTTCTTCTCCGGAACAATTCGAATACCCCAATTTACCGGAGGAATAATCTCGTAGTTGAGAGCGGGATCCCTTCCTGTACGGAGATGGCGGACGGCGTTGGTGAACAGAGGTGAAGTAAGGGGATGTGGCGGAGAGTTATTGAATTGGTTGTGCTTGGGAATCAAAGAAGAGATTTTTCTGGAGCTAATGTTAGACGATGGCTGTAGAAGTCTCAGAGATTTCAGCATTGAATTAGATTTCCACATGGTTTTGTATTGGATTGCCTGCCTGTGTCTCTGTTTCTGAATCAAAATCGGAAATGAACAGAGAAGTACCAACACCCTAGATAAACCTTTGTAATTTCCCTGCTGGTGATTTCTTGTTGCGCGTCCTTAATATAAAACTTTTTCTCTGAGAAAATGAAAGATCTGTTCATGGCATGGATATTCATGTAACCTTTCATGGGCAAGTTGCTTTTGGCCCAAACTCCATCACTACAAAGCCCATTGAACTAGGGTCTGGGCTTTCCATATTATTAGCCATAAATTTACAGCCCATCTATTGAGTATTGTGTATAAACAAATAAAGACCGTTGTTTACGGGCTAGAGTTTGGGAGTAACATTTCATGGGCAAATTTTCACTCTGAATCTGTAAGAGCAAATCCGTAAAGAGATGGATGCCACCCCGGCAACCATCTCTTTACGGATTTGGTTTTACCTTTCTTTTTTGTGATTCAACGAATCATGTAAAAAAAAGGTTTAAAAATTCATATGATTTATTTAAGAAATAATGCAATAGGTAGTGGTGGGTACATCAAATAATGTGGGATATAAATATTCTCTCAATTCTATCTAGAAAATAGAGTAGGGGAACATGCGACTAATATTTATAATCAACTTATTATCTAGAGTGATATTGTTTCTTTGTCCAACATTTGGAACAAACATTGAGGCTTGAGCCCCGTATAGTTGTCCCGAATCGGAAATGTACATAACCATCGCTAAAAATTAAAATTCCTCCGATAATGCAATAATTTACAGGAGATTTCATTTGAAAGGAGCACAAGAACATCCTGTGCATTGTAAGAGATCAGAGCAATGGTCGATTGGGTGGTAGCTGCGGGGGATCCTTTTTCAGATTCAGAAACTCTACCAAATCTTCCATAGAAAGTTTAACTTTTGTCTCATTTGTTGTTACTGTATGTATAAATTTTTTTCGTACTTGTTTTTATATTTCAAATAAGGGTATTAAAATTTTAATATATAAACAACTTTTTAAATTATTTGTGTAAATTAAGAAAAAAAGAGTGAGAAAAATATATAAAATAAATTAAGGAGAGCACGAGCAAATATTTATAAACATTTTTGTTCATAGTAAACTATTCTCTAATTTCTATTCGTAATTTTTTTTTTATATGAATTTTTTATGTAAAATCCTTATATTATTTGATTTAAGTTTGTTTGTATTTGTGTTTTTATATTTTTATATTTTATTGATCTTGAATAGTATTTATAATAAATTGGTATCAAAGCTATTTTGATCGGTGAATATCAAAATTCAGTAAATAATTTCATCAAATCAAGATTGAGAGCTCGTTTATTATTAGATCGCTTTGATTTTTAAATATTATGTCCATGAGACGTAACTCCATATTTTAATTGGTGGAGATTGGATATCAAGAATATTAAGGCCATTGCTTGGAGATCAAATGGAATAGATAAACTACTTTTTCAATCAACGAATGGTTTATTTTAAAATGTGATTGGAGTTATATTACCATTAGATCGTTCTGAATTTTAGATATGTCATTTATCGAATATTACTTTACATTCCATAAAAAGTTTACCTTTTGTCTCATTTGTTGTTACTGTATGTTATAAATTTTTTCGTACTTCTTTTTTATATTTCAAATAAAGGTATTAAAATTTTAGTATATAAACAACCTTTTAAGTTATTTATGTAAGTTGTGACAAAAAGAGTGAGAAGTATATGTAAAATAAATTAAGGAGAGTGTGAGCAAACATTTATAAATATTTTTGTTATAGTAAACTATTTTCTAATTTCTACTCGTAGTTTTTTTTATATGGATTTTCTATGTAAAATCCTTATATTATTTGATTTAAGTTTCCTTGTCTTTGTGTTTTTATATTTCATATTTCATTGATCTTGGGTAGTATTAATAACAAATTGGTATCTAAGCTATTTTGATTGATGGATATGAAAATTCAGTGAACAATTTTTATCAAATCAAGATTGAGAGCTCATTTACTATTAGAGCGTTTTGATTTTCAGATATTGTGTTCATGAGACGTAACTCCATATTTTAATTGATGGAGATTAGATATTGAGAATATTAAGGCCATTATTTAGAGATCAAATTGAGTAGATAAACTACTTTTTTAGTTAACGAACAGTTTATTTTAAAATGTGATTAGAGATATTTTGTCATTACATCGTTCTAAATTTTGGATATGTTATCTATCGAATATTAATTTACATTATAAATAGTGGAGATTGGAATCCAAGAATAGTAAAAACATCATTTAGAGATTAAACTAAGTAGAGAAACTATTTTTCGATCAGTGAACAATTTATTTCAAAACAAGATTTGGAGTTATTTTGCCGTTAGGTCATTCTAAATTTTGAATATATTATTTATAGGACATGATTCTACATTCTAAACTGTGAAGATTGGAATTCAAGCACATTAAGTTCACCATGTATGATGGTGAACTAGAAAAGTTACTTTTAAGTTCGCGAACGGTTTTCATCAAAATGAGATTTAGAGTTTATCTATCATTAGATTGTTCTGATTTTTGAATATATTGTTTAATGGAGTGAGTCTACATTCTGAATGGCAAAGATCAAAATTCGAGCATTTTTTGATAGTTGTTTATGGTGGTAAATAGTGGCATAAATTTTGAATAGTTTTTCATCAAAAATGCAATCTGGAGCTTAATTTAGTGGCATCTATTATAGGATCTAACACTATTAGAGTATGCTCTAAGGTTAAAATTGAGAAATTTGATGATATAACAAGCTTTGCAATATAACAAGTCAGAATAATGGTAATACTAATGAAAAAAGGTACCAAGCAGGCTCTATAAGGGAAAGAATAGAAACTGAAGAATATTATAGATGCAAAATGGAAAAAACTTGATGGGAATGCTTTCTCATAAATCCAATTAGTAATCAAAGAAAAGATAACAGCAAATGTATGAAAGAAGTTGAAAGATATATACCAGAGAAGTCTCTTACAAATATGCTACAGTTAAAGCAAGGCCTCTATACATTGTGAATGTTAGAAGTAGTTTTTTAACTTCGCATATAATTGAATTTTTATCAATTATTATAGATTTGAGTAAAATAGATGTAAAAATTGAAGATAAGGATCAAGCACTTTTATTGTTATATTCATTGTCTACATTATAAAAATATTTTTGAGATATTCTAATTTATAGTAGAGATGAATTATTCCTAAAAGAGGTTATATCAAATTTAGGAATAAAAGAGAAAATAAATAAAAATTTGATAATTACTAAAAGGAGCAGCTAAAGTGTCAGATTATTTGTGGATAAAGAAAGAACTAGAGAAAAAGGTTCAAATTTAGAAAAGTTTAGGTCTAAATCTAGACATAGAAATTTGATATGTAATTATTGCAAAAAAAAAAAAAATTAGACATATTAAAGTTGACTATTTCAAGTTAAAGAATAAGCAAAAAACATCTATCAATAAGCAGAAAGTAGAGGACAATATGCCAAAATCAAAAGAAGTAAAAATTAAGGATGACAATAAAGATAAGATATGCATAAATAAAGTTAAATATAATTTTGAAATAGGTTGGATTATGAATACATGAGCCTCACAACACTTATCACTTCAAAAAGAATAATTTTTAACCTACAAGTTGTTCGACAGAAGTGTGTTTATTGGTGATAATCATGTTTGTAAGGTGGTTAGTATAGGGACAGTATAGATCAAGATGCATAATGGTATAGTTAGAACACTTCTATATGTTAAACAAAACTTGAAAAAAAATTTGATTTATCTAGAGTCTCTAAAATGACTATAAGTTCAGGTGTGAAGATAAGGAATTCAAAGTTTCTACAGGAAATATAATGGTGATAAAGACAGATAAAGTTAGCACTTTATATTTTTTATAGGAATCTACACTTTCAGGCTTAGCAGCTATTGCTAATTTATTATCAAATATAGATACCATTAAACTTTTGCATATAAGGCTAGGTCATATGAGTGAGAAAGGGATGATTGAATTGAGTAAAAGAGGTTTGTTATATGAACAACAAATAAAAAGGTTAGAGTTTTGTGAGCATTGTATATTTGAGAAATAGACAAGAAGGAATTTCAGCACAACTATACATAAGATCAAGGGGACTCAAGATTACATCTATTTAGATCTTTAGGGGACATCTCTAGTTTTTTTTAAAGGTATTAAAACTAGACACATGCTTACTTTTATTAATGATTTTTTTAGAAGAATTTGAGCATATCAATTAAAGGAAAAAAGTTAAGTATTTGCAGCATTCAAGTAATGGAAGACTTTAGTTGAAAAGTAAATAGGTAAAAATATCAAAAGGCTAAGAATAGAGAAAAGATTTGAGTTTTATAATGTAGAATTTAAAGAATTTTAAAGAAATAAAGATATTTCAAGACATAAAACTGTTATAAAAACTCTTTAACAAAATAGAGTCACTGAAAAAATAAACAGAACACTACTTGCGAAGTTTCAAAGTATGCTTTCAGCTGTAGGATTGGGTAAGGAGTTTTGGGCTAAAATATTAAATACATAATTTTAGCAAAATAATCGCTCTCTGAACATATGCATTAAGTATAAGATCACAAAAGAGATATGGTATGGCAAACCACTGATTATTCTATTTTTAGAGTATTTAGTTGTCCTACTTATGCTTATATAAATCAAGAAAAGTTAAAAACAAGAGCAAAAAAATATATGTTCAATGGATATTCATTCGGTGTCAAGGAATACAAATTATGGTGTTTAGAAAAAAATAAGTTCTTAACTGACAGAGATATGACATTTGATAAGTCTATCATGCTTAAATATAAAAAAAAGTTACAAAGGAACTCATTCAAAATAAGAAGAAAGATCAGGAACTAATGGAGTTTTAAGTTATTACTCAGCCTAACTAATCTTTTAGTTCTACTTCAACTTAAAGTGATCATCAAATTGATGAAAGAAGATTAGAAATGTCAAAGAAGATTTAAGAAAAATAGCAAAAATAGTCTTACATCCTTGTTAGGGATAGATCCAAAGGAATCAGAAGATCACAAGAGAGGTATAACTATTCAAATTTTGCTTATTATCTTGCCAAAGTCGAAGATGAGGAGTACAATGAGCCTAAAAGATATAAAGAAGCCATATCTTTAGAAAATGTTACAAGTTAGATCTTAGCTATACAAGAAGAAATTTAATCCTTACAGAAAAACTTAATTTCGACAATTGTAAAACCTTTAGAGAAGAAAAAAATAATTAATTGCGAATAATTTATAAAAGAAAGATTGATAATTCAAGTATTTTAGATGTCAAATACAAGGTCAGGTTAGTGGCTAAAGGTTATAGTCAAGTACAAGAAATTGATTTTAATGATGTTTTCTCACTAATTATTAAGTGTACTTTCATTCATATTTTACTTTCTTTGGTTGTTACAAATGATCTTAAGCTAGAACTACTATATGTAAAAATTATATTTTTACATGTTAACCTAAAGGAATAGATTTATATATAGCAACTAGAGGGTTTTAAAATTCTTAGTAAAGAAGACTATGCAGGTTTGTTAAAAGAGTTCTTATATAGCCTGAAGCAGTTACTTAGACAATGACATAAAAGGTTTGATTCTGTTATAAGGAGAATTAAGTTTAAGAGATCCAGTAATAGTAATTGTGTATATTTTAAAAGAATTTTAGATGGTACTAATATGCACCTATTACTATAAGTGAATGATGTATTAATTGTAGCATTTAATAAGACTCAGATCAAAAAAATAAAATAATAACTGAGTTCAGAGTTTGGTATAAAAGACTTAAAAACTGCCAAAAGAATCCTAGGGATAGAAATTTTTAGATGTAGACCTAGTAAAATGTTGTATCTTTTGTGGAAGACTTTTGCAGAAGAGGTATTGAATAGGTTTTTCATGAAAAAGGCTGAGTCAGTTACTTTTCTTGCAACTTATTTTGAATTGTCAGCAAACTTGTGTCTTACCAAGGATAATGACATAAGTTACATGTCACAAATTTTATATTCAAGAACAGTTGAAAGCATTATGTATTTGATGGTATATTTCAGATCAGATGCTGCCTAAGTCATCAATGTTGTGAGTAGGTACTTTGCCAATCCAAGCAAATAACACTAGGAGGCAATCAAGTGGATCCTTAGATAATTGGTAAGCACCACATAGACATGCTTGGAGTATGATAAGAAAGGTAGCATATTGATAGATTTTGTGTATAAGTTTCTGGCATGTGAAATTTTCTAAAACATGAAAATAAAGTTTTGCATACAAAGATCTAGGTATTAAGATAATATGGATATAATTAAAATTTTTTATAAAAGTATACCTTGTGTTTTAGTTTTTCACTCCTTAGTTCAATGTTTTGAAGTCTTAAAGAACCAAATTAAGATATCCTTTATAAAGTAATACTGTTGCTTTTATCTTTTCTAATTTGACTTTACTTAAATCCAATTAAAGAACCTTTGAATAAATTAGATTTTTAACTAAAACCCTTGTAATATTAGAGAGAAAGGAATGTTAGAGTGAAAAATGAATGATCATTATCATTTGAAGACCATAACTTCTTTTTATATAGAAAAATAGCTTCTTAGAGAAGTTATCTCTAACTTCTTAGAGAACTATTCAAAACTTCTTGGAAAATTAGTCATCAACTTCTTGAGCAAGTTGTTCAAAACTTCTTGGAGAAGTTGCCGATTACTTCTTGAAGAAGTTATTCAAAGCTTCCCAAAACTTTTTGCAGAAGCTAAATCTATTATATATTTTTCAATTTAATTAATAATTAATTAAATAAATAATATGAAAAATATGATTTCAAATGTGTGATTAATATAGATACACATCTCGTGTATATCTAACTTACATTTGTAAAATAAGTATAGAGCAAAAATTATGCCACTTGTTAAAATTTGATTTGTTATAATGAAATGTTTAACTATAATAACTTATACCATACATAAACTTAGGTTAATTACTATAATAACCTTAACTTAATATGTTTAAGTGATGCATAATTCAAGTAAAAGAAATTCAAGATAATTTATGGCAAAGTTTAATAGGTTTATTGTAAAGCTTATAGTAAACTATACTACTAGATTAAACACTTTAATCTTTTTATTTAATTTTAATCTTCAACAAGATTAATTAAATATACTTATAGACCAATGTTGACACTTAACCATATAATATGGCCCTTAGATTACAATAAAGAATAAAGCTTAACAAATGAACCTTTTTGTCATCAGTTACTATATGATTCAATTCTTCTATCACACAATGATTCAATCAAATCAAGAGTATGCTATTATCATTAAACCCTTTTAGATTCGATGCTATGTATAATAAATAACAGATAATAACTCTATTGTATATCATTATTGAGATCAAACTTCTCAATTATGTATAATATATTATCTCAATCGAGGATTTTATGAGTTAAATCTAAATTATCTATATAGAGCATTTTATCTTAAATACTAAGGCTGATAGATCCTTACTAAAACATTTATATACCTCTATAAATACTTACCAAACTCAATGGCTATCTATCACAAACCTTAATTTTAACTTATCTTGAGTAGTATCAAAATAAGATAATTTAACTATAAGATAAATATAATATTGTTAAGTCTAAGGATTATTTACACAACTGATATGGCAATTATCAAATTAATGATTAAGTGTAATTAGCATTTAGACATATCGTTTGAGTTTATTTAATGAACTCATACTCAATTAATAAACACCTATATACTTTCTTTAATATCACCATATAAGTAATCTATAAGATCGATTACCCTCTATTATACATATAATAAGGATTATGTATATTAGTCTAACCAATACTATAAATACCCTAATTCATAATTTTATGACTAGGAACATTTAGGAATAATATTACTAATATATAATCTCATAAATATGAACTCATCATAACAATATATATTATATATATTCTATGAATTTTATCATAATATGTAAATTAAATATACATATAAATATAATAAAAGATAATATAATAAAAAAATACTTATTTTATTAATTATAAAGTTTATAAAATTATAATTACAGATCACATTGTGATTAGCTTTTAGGGCACCTATCTCTTTTAATCTCCTACTTACACTTAAAGTCAATCACTCCTATGACAAATACCTATTTTCATAAAATGTTCTTTATACATTCTCTTAGATAAGGCCTTGGTGAATGGATCTATAATGCTTTTATTTAAGGATACTCTTTCAATGCAAATATTTTCTCGAAACATTATCTTATGAATGATGTAAGATCTCCATAAAATATATTTAAATTTCTTATGAGACTTAGATTTTTTGTATTGTGTTATAGCCTTATTATTGTTATAATATAATAAAATTGGATCGACAATAGTAGGAATCACACCAAATTTAATAATGAACTTTTTTATTCAAATATTCTCCTTAACAGCTTCTTAAGCTACTATATATTTTGATTTTGTGGTAAAATTTACAATAACTTCATATTTAGAACTCTTCTAACTTACTACTCCATCATTCAAAGTAAACATATATCCTAAAGTTAATTTGTTATCATCTTTATCTGATTAAAAATTTGAGTTAGTGTAATCCTCAAGTATTAAGTCATGTTCTTTATATATTAGAAACAATTCTTTAGTCTTTTTTAAGTACTTAAGAGTTATTTCTGTAATTTTTCAATAACCTTCACATGGATTAACTTGATACTTGCTCATAATGCTTAGAGTAAAAGCCACATCATGCCTTATATATAGCATAGCATATAACATAACATACATAATAAAACTAATTGCCAAAGCATATAGTATCCTACTAATATTTTCTCACTTTAATTGTGTTTTAAGAGATATTTCTTTAGAAAGAGTAACTCTATGATATATTAGTATATATCCTTTTTTGGAATTTTTTATGCTAAATCTCTTTAGCACTTTATCTATATACATAGACTAAGATAATCCTATCAACTTATTAGCTTTATCATGATAGATTTTTATGCCTAATATGTAAGATGCTTCTCTTAAATCTTTCATAAAAAAATTAAATGATAGTTAAATCTTTATAGATTGCAATATTCCTATATTATTTCCAATTTAGTTGCATTTTAGTAAGATTTCTTGACTTATGTTTTACTTATTTCTAAGGATTTTAGTGTCAATTTGATGATTATTTATTATTTTTGTGTTGTATGACTCAATTTTCAAAAGTTTGACAAATAAGTATATAGGAGTCATTTTGTGCAATTTATTATAATTCGATCATAAATTGGAGTACAGACATCAGAATAAGATGATTCTATAAAGACATCAAAAGTAGAAGAAGAAATTAAAGCCATTAAAATAGGGCTGGAATGCATTAGATAGACTGCTAAAAACCAAATAGTTGGCACTATAGCAAGTTTTTTTTTTTTTCTGTTGTAGTGCCTAAACAAGCATTAGTATACCTTTAAAACAAAGAATCTAGTGCTATACTGGGCATTCTTGGTGCTGCAGCGTTAGTTGATACTTGTTATATGCCCTTTTTTGTGATTTTCTTAATTCTTTCCTAAATTAGTTCTAAGGTTTGAAGAGTTATAAAAGAGGATTGTTTTCTCAAATCAAAAAAGAGGATTAATAGACCTTAAAGAGTAAGAAATCAAGGCTAAAAGTGTATGAATTATGTCAGTAAATCACGAGGAATATGGATCAATACAAAGAACCCTGGAGTGATTTCCATCTCTACCTTTGTAAACTTAGATTCTATTGCACCGCTTTATAATCATAATCTCCTTGAGTTTGGATGCTTTTTTTAAGTTCAATATGTTAGGTTAAACTTGATTACTAGAGAATTGATGTAGTTAGTTGTTGAATTTTTGAATTATTTTTGAGATTTATGAATTTGATTCATATTATTCTTTTGTGTTTAATGCTTTTAAACTCTTGGCCATTATTTAAATGAATGTAGATTTAGGTTTTTACACTTGGGAAAATAGAGCTTGAATCTGGTAAAAACTAATATGACTAAGATTTTTAATTAGTTGAAAGACAATTAAATCCTTGGAATGCCAACAGAATGATTGTGAGTTTAGTGCAATTTGTAAATTGAATTTTGATAGGAATATTAGAAGAGTTTGTAAAAAAGAATTGCTTAGCTCAAGAGAGGAAGTTAAGCACACAATTCTACATTTATCAATACCATTTCATGATTGAACTTTAAGGAGCATTTATAAATAGAGAATACATGACTAATGAAATTAGTTCTCTAGGATAAATCTTGTACATATTTTTGTTCTTAAGAGGCTGTTTTAGGTTACCATTTATTAATTAATTCAGATTTAGCATAATAAAGTTTCTTTAGTCATTATTCCATAGATAAAAGTTAGAATTAGTTTACTCAGCATTGATAGATTTTTACAAACTTTTTTGAGGATATGACACTGTGCTTATCATATATTATAACTTGACACCGTATACATAGAGATAAATTTTGCACATTACAATTAGTATAAATAATATGTCATCTATATATAAAACTAAAAATATTATCTTACTCTCACTAACCTTTTTAAAAACACATAGATTATTGTTAGTGTTGTATGCCCTAAAATTATTCTTATTATCGATTTTAAATACTTTGTATTAAATTATTGCAATATGTACTATACACATTTTTAATAAAAAAATTATTTTTTATTTATATATGTATGCTTTTTTTTTTCTATCTAATCATATTAATAATAAAAAATATATATGAATTATCCAAAATAATTAGATTATCTAAATTATTTTCTATAAAAATAATATCAAACGGACATCGATATCGTACAGTAAATACATTAAATATCTTTGGTGAATATTATAAGATGATATTAGTATAGGTGACATGATGGTCATGTAATTAAGACATTACTGTGGATTAATAGTTAAAAAAATTATTTTTTGAATATAATCAAAGGTATGATAAATCACATAAAAGTATATTGTCAATGATTCATTATTCAATTATAATAGTATGTTAATTACTCTTTAAACCTGAGATATTATAGTCATTAATCATATAGATGTACATAATTTATATAGTATAAAAATACAAGACTAATCACGTCATAAATAAAAGTTGGTTTGATTATGCATTGTTTATATTAAGATATGAGTAATTATTCGATGAGATCCGTTGATTCGATATAAAAGATTTTAAGATTCTGTTGACCTGGTTCAAATTTGAGTTTTTTATCGAATATCAATAAATGATTAAAATATAAATACTCTTGACCAAAAACTAATTATAGTCATATGAAGATTTTGTAATAACAAGTTCAATGCGTTTTGATTGATAGTTTGCATATAACTAAGTTTAGAGTTTTAAACATCTATAAGCCCTAACTTCGTAAGGTTTCGAAATAAAAGGAGATTATTCGCATGAAATGCATAATATTCTATAAAAAATTCGATAATTTTTTTTTTATTATAGTTTAGGAACTATGGCATGTTACTAGACATTAACCATAGTCATTGAGTATCGAATAATTCAAGACGAGTTTGATAAGATTGATTTTAACTCATGGTTAATATCATATTAAACCTAAGAGGTTATAGCTAATTTCTTATATTTAGTATTGCTTGAGAGAGATTAAATATTATCCATAAGAGAACTAATACTCTCAAAGATAATATTAGGCCAAAAAGTGTAAATAATTTACAAATTAAATAGTTTTAAAAAATTCAAAGCTTGATGAATTGACCCAAATATGAATAATATAATTTACAACATTTTAGTATTACTCTAGGATAAAAATAGAAATAAAATAATCTTGGTCAAAGTAAGTTTGACTAGGTTAAGGACTATTTTATCATTAAAATGTTTAACGAGGGTAAAATATTCATTTTGCCTTTTGCTATTACAAAGCTTGTCAAACAAGCTTTAAGACTTATTTATCTTTGTAAAATAAGGTCAAAGACATTTAAATAAAAGGGGTAAAAATATATAAAGGGGTCATTTCTATTTTTTTTATGAATTAAGCATATTTACCAAAAATAAGAAATATAATCAAGCTTGCTTCTCTCTCTCAAATTCGGCCAAGGCAAGATTCAAGTATTTGGGTTTAATCTCTAGGAGATCTTCTAATTTTAAGATTTTTCTCTTTATTTCTAAGCTAATTGTTAGCCCAATTATTCACGTATGTTAGATTAATTTTGAAAATTTTGATTCCTAATGCATGTTAAATCTTAACCCATATAATTTTTGCATGATCATCCTTCAATCATCAAAATTTTTAATAAAATTAAATTATTTAATTGTCTCATCAAAACATATATTCTGTGACTTAGAAGTTTGCTTAAATTCATAAATAGACTTCTATAGCTTGTATACTTTGTTGGCATTTTTAACCGATATAAAATCTTCAGGATATGTCATATATATATCTTCTTTTAAATAACCATTATGAAGTGTGATTTTAACATCTATTTGTCATATCTCATAATCATAATATACAACTATAGCAAGTAAAATTTGAATGGATTTAAGCATAACTATAGGTGAAAATGTTTTATCAAAATTAATTTCTTATTTTTGACAAAAATCTTTTACAATTAACCTTACTTTATAAGTTTTAGTTTCTCTAGTACCTTTGGTCTTTTTTTCAAAGACCTATTTATACCCAATAGGTATAATGCCTTAAATAGTTTAACCAAGTGTATATTTGATTGGAGTATATAAAGTTCATCTTAAATATCATAGGTTTAAGTCACCTTTTAGAATCAATACTAGTTATCGCCTCATTATAAGTCATAGGATCCTCATCTAAAGTGAAAAAAATTTTAAACCCATCTTCACCATGATATCTGATATATTTATCAAGTGATCTTGAAATTCTAGTTCACCTACAAACCTTACTATTTATAAATTTTTAAATAGTTTTCTTTGAAGTTTGAGTGTCAGCTTATGATTCAAAAATTTTAGAAATAAATACAATTTATTTTTTAGCATAATAGAATTGGTATCCTACAGACTCTCTTGGATACTCTATAAAATTACATCTAACACTTTTAGCTTTGAACTTATCAAGATTAAACCTTTTTACATGGGCTAGACAACTCTAAATGTTAACATATTTAAAGTTAGGCTTCTTCTCTTTTTATATCTCATATGAAACTTTAGACACTGATTTTATTAAAACTGTATTCAAAATATGATTAGCAGTTTTTAAAGCATATCCCTAAAAGAATACTAAAATATTAGCATTACTCATTATAGAACATATTATATCTAATAAAATATAATTTTTTCTTTTAAATATACCATTTAACTGTGGTATAGTTAATGGAACCCATTAGGATACAATTTCTTAATCTTTGAAATAGCTCAAAAACTCATAACTTAAGTATTTACCCCAATAATCTGATAGTGGAGTTTTAATACTTTTATCGAGTTGAATTTTTACTTCTTTATTATATTTTACGAAATTTTTAAAAGCTTTAAATTTGTATTTTATCAAGAACATATATTCAAATCTTGAAAAATCATTAGTGACAATGTTAAAATAAGAATAATTATCTCAATCATGTGTTGACATTGTGTGAATTAAAGATAAAATATCTGATACTTTATTATCATGTCTAACAAATGGTAATTTGGTCATTTTACTTATAATACAAGATTCACAAGTGTTAAATTATTCAAAATTATTTATATCCAAATAACTTTCTTTAATTAACTTGTGTAATCTTTTTTCACTAATATGACTTAATCAATAATGTCGTAAATAATTCATGTTTATATTATTTTGCTTTCTCTTATTAGTATATTTAATATGCATGACTGTGTTAGATACATCAAGAATGTACAAATCATTACATAATTTTTTAGTATTAAATAATTTATTATTTAGTAATAATTTACAATTATTATTTTTAAAATATAGCTCAAAATCAATCTTATCAAGTTTTGGGAGTAAGATTGAAATTTTAGGGTTTATAAAAATGTTTTATTTTTCAATGGGAAAGATGATAAATAGCTTATTATGTGATTAAAAATATCATATGATGATGTTAAGTTCATAAAAGCATGATTTTAAATGACAAAAGTGTGAAAAACATAATGAATACATATGGGTATTTTTGGCCATTATGGATGTTCATGCAAAATTATTATGTTTATGATGTTTTAGTGGCATATGTGATGTGTAATTGATGTGATGAAATGATATTGATCATTTTCTTTGAATCCTAAATTCGGCCATAATGATTCAAATATGCAAATATTGTATGTTTGGATGAATTATGCATGGTTGATGGATGTATATATTGTGTTAATATGGCCTATTATTAATATGATTAATTTTATGTTATATTATTATGTATAATTTGATTATAATTTGATAAATGTTGCCAATTTTTTTTTAATATTGTAAGAAATATTAAAGATAAAATTAGAGTTAGAAAATCTAAGTTAGCCTAAATTAGGTTGTTTAATTTGCTAGATAAGTTCAACAAATATTTCAAGCAAAATGATTATTTGTATGACAAGTAGTGGATCTAATCAGAGCAATTCAATTTGTAATTTATTGATTTCGTTATTTTTCATTAATTTTTCAACTATTACAATGATTATGTGTATGAATGATCCAAGTTGAATAAATAATTATTATTTATTATTTAACAAATAATTTTGACCAAAGTACATGAATCATGGTACTTTTTATGTGAATGGTAAATTAATCGACTGTGTAATTTGTATGCTTATATGACAAGCAATGCAAATTAATCAGGCATGTAATACTTGTATGACAGGTATAGGTAAAAATTATTAAAATTGGGGTTATGCGATAACTAAATACCTTTCATATGCATATATGCACGTATATGAGATATATAAGTGTGTATGTGTATAAAAGAATAATAATTATTTATGAGATGAATAATTATAGGGTGTTAGTGCTTGGCCTTAATAGATAATTTTATGAAAACTATCTAAAAGGAGAAAATGTTCACATAAGATATATATCATAAAGTACTTGATAAAGCTCATTAAAAATTATCATATTTTAACCTTCCATTATAGTATAGCTGATAATTTTTTAATATAAATTTTTTACTCTAAGAATTCTAAAATTTGAGGATAAGATGAGAATATTATTTGAAAAAATATAGTAGTTTAAATATGATTAGCGTAGGATAACAAGATTCTAAAATATAAGGTATCTAAAACTAGGACAAGAAAATAAATTGGGTTCTGTATGAGATGCAGAAGGAAGAGTTTCTTACTCATTGAAGTTAATTAATCAAAATTTTTATTATGTGAGGTTAATTAATTATAAATAAGAATTTAATTTTTATAATTTTTTTAAATCTAACAAATATTTAAGTTCTATTTAAGGAGTATAGAATTTAAATTAAATAGTAAAAACTGATGTGATCAGTATAATTGTTAAAATATTTTTCATAATTAAATTTACTTTATAATTCAATACACCAAAAACTATTTTCTATTTCTTTTCAATGCTCTCTTAGTATTTTTAAAAATATCATCAGTTAATGTTTTTCAAAAAACTTTTGACAACAATATACTTACTAGACCAAATTTAAAAGACTGATTAAGAATTTGAAAATAGTTCTCGAGTTTAAAAATTTAAGCTATATATTGAAGGTAAAGATGCCGATATTTTTGGAGTTAGATACTCTATTGGAAGAGTAAGAAGCCAATGTCTTAAAATAAATTTTCTGCTTTAAAAATTCTAAAATATGAGGATGGGGTGAGAATATTATTTAAAAAAGTACAGTAATTTAAATATGATTAGTGTAGGATACTAAGATTTTAAAATGTGAGGTGTCTAAAATTAAGACAAGAAAATGAATTAAGTCCTATATAAGATGCAGAAATAAGAGTTTCTTACTCATTAAAGTTAATTAACTAAAATTTTTATTATGTGAGTTTAATTAATTATAAATGTGAATTTAGTTTCTCATAATTTTTTTAAATCTAATAAATATTTAAGTCCAATTTAAAAAGTATAGGATTTAAATTAGACAATGAAAGCTGATGTGATCAATATAATTGTTAAAATATTTTCAATAACTGAATTTATTTTGTAATTCAATAAACTAGCAAATTGCTTTCTATTTCTTTTCAGTGTTCTCTCAATGTTTTTAAAAATGTCATCGGCCAATGTTTTTCAAAAAAAATTTTAACAATAATATGCGTAGTAAATCGAATCTAAAGGACTGGATAAAAAACTTGAGAATAGTTCTCGAATTTAAAATTTTGGACTATATATTAAAGAGAGATACTAATGTATTTGGAGATAGATACTCTATTAGAGGAGTAAAAAGCCTTTAATAAATGGTATGCTAATAATCGTAGAGTTAGACTCTACATGCTAGCCTTTCTAAACCAGAAGTTACAAATATGACATAAAAGTATACAGTCTACATATGAGATGTTCAGATCCCTATAAGAGTTGTATAAAAAAAATTTTGTATTATTGAGTATGAGATGTATGCCACTCTTTTTAGTATAAAGCTTAAGGAGAAAGTTTTGCATGATGATCATATTATAAAGATGATTAATATCCTCGAGCAATTAGATGTGTGGAATATTCGTATGCTATATCGTCTTAAGGTGAATTTAATTATCTAATCACTCTTATTTAATTATAAATAATTTATAATAATTTATAATTTAAATAAGATTGAGTGTACTTTATCTAAGTTGCTCAATGAGCTTCAAGAATACTATAAATAGAATAATAAAGGTAAAGGGCATGAGGATATCTATATAGCCACTATCAATAAGACTAGTAAGAGGCTATAATACTCATCACAAGGTCTAAAAGTTAGACTTAAGAAAAAAAGAGCCAAGAAGGCTCTAAAAGCTCTCATTTAAAAAAGTTCAAAATAAAATAGTTCAAAGAAAAGTGTTTTTATTATAGGATTAAAGGACATTAAAAGAGGAATTGCGCTCAATACCTTGATAGCCTTAAGAAGGCTAACACAGGTATGTATAATAGTTACATGATTAAATACGAATTAAGTATTAATTCTGATATTTATTCATGAGTAATTGAATCAGTTGCTACTTCTCATTTCTGTGTGTTATTACAGGTTGCAGAATAGTTCTGTATTATTAGGCGATGAGATCATTTTAAAGATGGCCAATAAAGTAACAGTTGTTGCTATAGCTGTAGACTTTTGTAGGCTAGAGTTATCATCTAGACATATTTTAAAATTAGAAAAAATTTTGTATTTTACTTCTGATATATAAAATATAATATATGTATTTGTAGTATATAATATAGGATATTCTATACAATTTAATAAAGATATATATTTATTATATTTTAGAAATATACGTGTTAGTAAAATAATTAATAGAAATAGTTTGTATATCCTTCAACTGAATAATAGTTATGCAATTTCTTCTATTTTTTCTAAAAGAATTTGAGTTGCAACAAATTCTAAATATTTATGGCATCACAGAGTAGGCAATATTGGGGATATGTGACTTGCTTAGCTTGAAACTAATGCGATATTGATTACACTGGGTTTTGAACTCACTCTAATATGTGAGTCATGTCATCAAGGCAAAATAACCAAATTAACCTTTCAAAATAAAGGTAAAAGATAAAAAGAATTGTTGAACCTTACATATATAGATGTATGTGGACCATTCAATATATTAGCTAGAAGGAATTTTGAGTACTTCATTATCTTTACTAATAATATGTCATGGTATGAGTATGGGTATTTAATAAAATATAAATTAGAACGCTTTAAAAAGTTCAAATAATTTAAAAATAAAGTGAAAAATCAAATAAGAAAGAGTCTTAAGATTCTATAATCAGATCGTAAAGGTAAATATTTGAGTATTGAGTTTCAAGAATTCTTGAAAGAAAATAAAGTCATCTTGCAGATGACTCCTTTATATACGCTCGACTTAATGGTGTATTAAAAAGAAGAAATCGTATTTTATTAGATATGGTATGATCAATGGTTAGCTTTATTGACTTATCATTAAATTTAAGAAGATATGCTCTGTAGACTACTATGCATATTCTTAATAAAATTCCTTTTAAATTAGTCCAAAAGATCCCATATGAAATATAAAATGGTAAGAAATCAAGTCTCAATTATATGAGAATCTAGGGTTATCTTATATATATCAAGTTAATCAAATCAAATAAACTTGATTCTAACTCGAAGATGGGTCTGTTTATTAGCTATCCTAAAAATAGTTTAGGATATTAGTTCTACTTTTCTTCTAATTAGAGAATTTTGATCAGTAAAAATGCACATTTTTTAGAGAAAAGTTTCTTAAAGAAGGAGGTGCAAGTAGAGAAATCAAGTTAATAGAAGAGTTTTTTGAGCATCAATTTGACCAAACTGATACTAGAATGTCCAATTAGTAATCTTTTCTCTCTATTAATCCAGTTTTAACTTAAAAATCTACTAGAGGTCCTAGACTGTCAAAGAGATATAATTTTTTTCAATGAACAAGATTTTAAATCTTACTTAGTAGGAGCAACAAATCATAGAGATGATTTGAAAACTTACGAAGAGGCAATCTTAAATAAAGATTCAAGAAGATGGCTGGAAGTAATGAAATCTAAAACAGATTCTATATATATAAACTAAGTCTGGACACTTGTTAATCTACCAGAGGGAATAGTTATTATTGATAATAAATAGATCTTTAAGAGAAAGATTAATAAAGATGAATAGGTAAAAATTTATAAAGCACGGCTAGTTACGAAAAGTTACACTCAAAAACAAGAGTTAGATAATAAGAAAACCTTTTCATTTGTAACTATAATAAAATTCATTAGAATAATGCTAGCCATTGCTACATATTATAATTATAAGATTTGACAGATATTTAGCATTTTTTAATGGTTATATTAAAGAAAACCTTTTTTGTAAAATAGCCTGTTAGTTTTGTATCCTTTACTGAATCATATAAAGTATGCAAATTGCATTGATCTATTTATAGATTAAAGCAAGCTTTAAAGAGTTAGAATATTCGATTTGATGAGACAGTCAAATTGTTTAGCTTCATCAAAAAACCAGATGAATCTTATGTATATAAATAGATTAAAGATCATGTTATTACATTCTTGATACTATATATAGATAACATACTATTAATGGCTAATGACATATTCATAATAGTAGAGGTTAAACTTTGACTATTCAAAATTTTCTTCATGAAAAATTTGGGTGATGCAACATATGTTCTCGAAATTTAAATCTATAAAGATAAATTGAAAGGGATAATAAGATTATCTCAAAAATTGTGCGTTAAAAATATGCTAAAAAGGTTTAGTATAAAAAATTCAAAAAGAGAAAATATACCCTTCAATTAAAGTTTTTATCTTTTAAAATATATGGGTTTAAAGACTGATAAAGAGTGACAATAAATGATAACATCTTATATACATTAGCTATTGGTAGTTTAATATATGGTATGTTAAGTATAATACCCAATATAGCTTGCGCAGTAAGTGTTACTAACAGATATGAAACAAATTCCAGAGAGAAACATTGCTCAACAGTGAAAGTAATTCTTAAGTACTTAAAAAGAATTAAGAATTTAATATTGAGTTATGAATCTTAAGAATTGAATATTTATGGGTACTCATCTTTTAATTTTTAATTAAAAGTAGATGATTGCAAATCTACATCTAATTTTATTTTTTTGGTGTAATAAAGGTGCTATCAATTAGAAGAGTTTCAAACTGATGATAACATCTGACTCTATTACAAAAGATGAATATATTTTTACTTCAGAAGTAGCTAAAGAATCAATTTAGATATGTAAGTTTATATCTAAACAAATTATTGTTCCTAACATAGTTTATCCAATAAGTGTATGATACAATAATACAGGTGTTATTGTACAAGTTAAGGAACCAATAGCACTCTAAAAATCAAAATATATTCAGCAAAAATATCATATATTAAAAGTACTTATTGTTGTTAGAGAGATTTTAATAGAAAAGACATCTTCAACAGATAATATTACTAACCCTCTCACTAAAGCGATGACACAGAACAATTAAATCAACATCCAAAGAAGATGGATATTAGGTACAATAGTGAATGGCTTTAGTGTAAGTAGAAGTTTGTTTGTTTTATATGTCCTAAAATTATTCGTGTTGTCGATTTTGAGCACTTTATATTGAATTATAATAATATATGCTATACATATTTGTTAGCAAAGAAATTATTTTTTTTTATATGTGTATGCTACTTCTTTTATTTAATTATACTAATAATAGAATATGCATATAAATGGTCAAAAATAATTAGATTATCTAAATTATTTTCTATAAAAGCAATATCAAATAGGCATTGATATTGTATAATAGGCACACTGAATATTTTTAGTAAATATCATAAGATAATATTAGTATGGGTTATATGATGGTTATGTTATTAGGATATTAGTATAGATTAATAGTTAGATAACTATTTTTTGAACGTAATCTAAGATATGATAAATCACACAGAAATATGTTTTTAATGATTTATCATTTAATTATATTATTGTGTTAACTACTTTTTAGATTTGAGATGTCATAGTCGTTAATTAGCATAGATGTACATAATTTATATGATGTAAAACTATGAGACTAATTACATTTCATATACAAAAGTTGGTTTGATCATGTGTTATTTATATTGAGATACGAGTAACTATCAAATAGAATCTATTAACTTAATATAAAAATTTTTAAAATTTTGTTGACTCAATCCAAATTCGAATTCCTTATCGAATATCAGCAAATGGCTAAAACATAAATACTTTTATTCAAAAATTAATTATAGTCATACAAAAATTTCGTAATGACAAGTTCAGTGTATATTGACTAATAGTTTATATATAACTGAGTTTAGAGTTTTTGACATCTGTGAGCTCTAACTTAGTAAAGATTAGACAAATGAAAAGAGATTATTCATATAGAATATATAATATTCTATAAAAGGTTTGATGAAGAATTTTTTTATTGTGGTTTAGGGATTATAGCATGTTACTAAACATTAACAATAGTCGTTAAGTATTAAATAGTTTAAGACGAGCTCAATGAGATCTATTTTGACTCACGGCTAATACCACAGTGAACCTAAGAGGTCACAACTAATTTCTTGTATTTGGTGCTACTTAAGAGAGATTAAATATTATTTACAAGATAGCTAGCACTTTCGAAGATAATATTACACGAAAAAGTATAACAGTTTACACATTAAATAGTTTAACAAAATCAAAAGTATAATGAACTAACCCGAATGTAAATTAATATAATTTACAACATTTTATTATTATTCTAGGATAAAAATAGAAATAAAATAACTTTAATCAAAGTTAGTTTTTCTAGGTTGAGAACTATTTTATCATTAAAGTATTTAATGAAGGTAATATGTTCATTTTGCCTTTTGCTATTCCAAAGCTTGTTAAACAAGTTTTGGATCATTTTTCTTTATAAAATAAGGTCAAGGATATTTAAGTAAAAAGGGCAAAAATATACAAAATGGTCATTTTTATTTTTTTGTGAATTAAGCATATTTACCAAATATAAGAAAAATAATCAAGCTAGCTTCTCTCTCTTAAATTTAACCAAGGTAAGATTCAAGCATTGAGGTTTGATTTTTTAGAGATCTTGTAATTTTAAGATTTTTCTCTTCATTCCTAAGCTAATTGTTAGCTTAATTTTACGTATGCTAAGTTAATTTTGAAAATTTTGCTTCTTAATGCATGTTAAATCTTAACCCATATAATTTTTGCATGATCATTCTTCAATCATCAGAATTTTTAATAAAATTAAAATTATTTAATTATCTCATCAAAACTTATATTATATGATTTATAAGCTTGCTTAAGTCCATAAATAAACTTCTATAGCTTGCATACTTTGTTGGCATTTTTAACGGAAATAAAACTTTTAGGATGTGTCATATACACATCTTCCTCTAAATAACTATTAAAAAAAGTGATTTTTAACATCTATTTGCCATATCTTATAATCATAATATATATTTATAGTAAGTAAAATTCGAATGAATTTAAGCATTACTACAGGTCAAAATGTTTCATCAAAGTTAATTCCCTATTTTTGCCAAAAAATTTTTACAACTAACCTTACTTTATAAGTCTCAACTTCTCCAATACCTTTAATCTTTCTTTTAAAGATCTATTTATACCCAATAGGCGTAATGCCTTTAAGTAGTTCAACTAAAGTTCATACTTAGTTGGGGTATATGAAGTTAATCTTAGATATATGGTTTTAAGCCACTCTTCGAGTCGGTACTAATTATTGTCTCATTATAAGTTATAGAATCTTTATTTAAAGTGAGAAAAATTTTAGACCCACTTTTACTATGATATTCAATATATTTATCAAGTTATCTTGAAATTTTAATTGACCTACGAACCTCATTATTTACAAATTTTTGAATAATTTCTTTTAGATTTGAGTGTTAGCTTATGGTTCAAAATTTTAGAAATTTTTTCAAGTTCTATTTTATTGCTATCATTTATATCTTTGAGAAAGTTTTTCTTAAAAAAATAACATGTTTAAAAATAAACAATTTATTTTTTAGCATAATAGAACTAGTATCCTCTATACTCTCTTGGATACCTTATAAAATTACATCTAACACTTTTAACTTCAAGCTTATTAGAATTAAACCCTTTTACATGGGCTAGATAACTCCAAACTTTAACATATTTAAAGTTAGGTTTCTTCCTTTTCCATATCTCATATAAAACTTTTGAGACTGATTTTATTGAAACTCTATTCAAAATATGGTTAGCAATTTTTAGAGCATATCCTTAAAAGAATTCTAAAAGATTAGCATTACTTATCATAAAATGTACCATATCTAATGAAATACAATGTTTTCCTTTAGATGCACCATTTAACTATGGTGTAGCTAAAGGAGTATATTAGAATACAATTTCTTGATATTTGAGATAGTTCAAAAACTCATGACTTAAGTATTCACCCCAATAATTTGATTGTAGAGTTTTAATACTTTTATCAAGTTGATTTTTTTACTTCTTTTTTATATTCTACAATTTTTTAAAAGGTTCAAATTTTTATTTTATTAAGAACACATATTCAAACCTTGAGAAATCATCAGTGAAAATGTTAAAACAAGAATAATCATTTCAAGAATGTGTTGATATCGACCCATATACATCTGTGTGAACTAAAGATAAAACATCTAATGCTTATGTCCAACAAATGGTAATTTGATCATTTTACCTATAATACAGGATTTACAAGTATTAAATGATTCAAAATTATTTGTATCCAAATAACTTTTTAGAATTAACTTGTGTAATATTTTTTCACTAATATAACATAATCAACAATATCGTAAATAATTAATGTTTATATTATCTCACTTTCTCTTACTGTTATATTTAACATGCATGATTGTATTAGATACATCGAGAATTTACAAATCATTATATAATATACTATTATCAAATAACTTATTATTTATTAATAATATATAACAATTGTTTTTAAAATATAGCTCAAAAACCTATCTTATCAAGTTTTGATACAAAAATTATGTTCTTAATAACAATCGGTACATAATAATAGTCATACAATTCTATTACATAACCATTAGACAATATTACATATGGAGTGCTAACAGCTAATATAATAACTCTTACTCTATTACCAACACACATCTAAAGTTTGTTTTTGTGTAAGTATCTAATATTTGTCAGAACCTGCATATCATTACAAATATAAGATGCACATCTCGTATCTAATACCCATAAAAAATTTATTTCTTTCTGAAAAATTAATTTTAATAACAAACATACCTATAGAGCCTGAAGTAATAATTTGTTTCTTTTTAGCTTTCATCGCAAAATATTACTTGCTATTTTTTTTTCTAATGCCTGTCTATTTCACAATGAAAATAGGTACCTTTAAGTTTTTTCTCTGATTATTTATGTATTTTCTAGACCCTAACTTTAGGTTTTAGTGATTTCTTCCTTTTTTGTTAAATCTTTTAACATCGCTCTTCTAAGTACTAAAAGAATTGTCAACCATCATTACAGTCTTTTTAGATTTCTTATCTAATAAGATCTTATTTTCATTTATTTTTAACATATTATGTAAATCTACCAAGATTACATTAATTTTGTTTATATTAAAATTGTTAATGAAATAACTAAAGTTGGATATGAGAGACTGAAAGATGAGATTAACTCTAATCTCATGTTCTAAATAGAACGCTAAATTATTAAAATGTTTCATCTATCTGATCATCTTCAAAACATGATCAGATATTAACTCACCAGATTGCATCTTACAATAAAAAGATTTCTCTGTTGTTTGATACCTAACTCTAGTGTTGCTCTCAAACAACTCTTATAAGTAAAGCAAAATAGATTGAGTATCAAGCTTTTTATGTTAGCGTTATAATTCTTTAGATATTCTAGCCAACATATAATATCTCGCTATTTTTTTATCCTCCTTCCATTTTTTAAATGTTTCTCTCCTCTTCTAATACATCATCTGTTATGACTTTAGACATTGAAAAATCAAGAACTTAAGCAATTTATTCACACGTTAGAACAATTTTAATTGTACGGTGCTAATCAAAGAAATTATCAAGAACAATTAACTTTTTAGAAGTGAGTATTGTTTGAAACAGATTATACATAGAAGAAATTTTTTAATCTATATTAAAAATATGACAAAAATAATACAGATATGATTATTATGAGTATTAATAAATTTAATAACTCAATAATAAAATCTTAAAATAACTCCCACTATTTTAATCAAAATGCATAATATTTTAATATACAAATAAAGAAATAATCATATTATTTTTTATTGGATATTAGAATCTCAATTAACATGAATATCATAAGCTTGTGTGACACAATAATCTATATATTCCTTAATTACATAGGTAAACTCTTATTAATTGTAACACTTATAACTTTCAACATTATTTAACCTCAAGAATTTTATAACCTTATATGATATAATAAATTATAAATTCTAATTAAATTAACCTAATATTTTTTATGAACTAAATTTTATCATATAACCCTTATGTGACACAATAAAATTACATGACTACACTCAGGTCAAATATCTTATATAAATGCATTAATTTATGACGACGAAAAAACGGGCCTTGTGTAATACAATAAATCATATTTTATTGCCGAATTTAATTAACAAATAAATATTAGAAAGACCATGTCAAATATTCTCAATATTTAATATTATCACTTAATATTAATCATAAAAAAGAATTTTTTAATTAAATAGGTTTCACTATTTTACATGCTTATAACAATCATAAATATACTTATGACATTTATAACTATATATATTAACATGTACAGTACATTAAAATGAATAATTTTATTATACAAGGGTATTAAGCATGGATGATGTGTGTGTGACCATTTAAAATAAAATTATACTTATTCATCGTAAATTATAAATTTTTAAGGTATATCTATATATATCTTATTGCAATAACTCATATTACATATAATAATTTTACAAAATTATATGCATATAATGAACAAGCATCATGTCACATAAAATTAAGTTTTTCAGTTAATTTAGCTTTTTTGACAACATTAATTTAGCTTTTTTGACAACTTTTATCGTAATAATTCTTGCAAATCATCCATTTCATGAATGATTTTTAAAATATTAAACTATAATAGATTTAACTAAAATAAATTATTTAGGTGATGTGGGAGGTATATAGAACCATTCCTCAAAATTTATTTAACAATTGAATAATTTTGGATATTTTTTATATATGCAATTTTTGTTGAACTTGTTACTCATATTTGGTATCTAATAATTAAACACCTAATATAAGTTCAAAACAATTCATAATTATTTCAAAACAATCACTATACAGTTCTTTCACTGATGAAAAATACATATAGTAGAAAAATTTTTGAAACCATTTCGAAATTGTCGTTTATTGCCAATTACGGACCGTTTTTTGCATGTTTAATTTTTGGCAACCCTACACATTAATCAATCCCTAAATTTTTCAAAATTTAAACACTTTAAAAGCATTATGAAATAATCATAAAACTAGAGCAGCAAACACTCTCATATCATTTCAAACAAATTTGAACTATCAAAACTAAAACTAGTGCAATTTTTCGCCAAAATGTAAACTTAATCATCATTACATCATCTCATATCTACAATCAACTCAATACACAACACTAATACTATGATATCACTGTAAATTTCTAGCATACAAAATTTTATAAAACATAAAAATTAAGTTTTGCATGTAAAGATCTAGGTATTCAGATAATATGGATATAATTAAAATTTTTTATAAAATTATAACTTATATTTTAGCTTTTCACTCCTTGATTTAACGTTTGAAAGCCTTAAAGAACTAAATCAGGATCTCTTTTAAAGAATGATACCTTTACCTTCATTTTTTCTTCTTTAGCTTTACTTAAATCTAATCAAACAATAGGTTTTCAACTAAAACCCTTGTAATATTAGAAAGAAAGATATATCAGAGTAAAAGATGAATGATCATCATCATTTGAGGACCATAACCTCTTCTTATATAAGAAAATAATTCTTAGAGAAGTTGTCTTTAATTTTTTGAAGAAGTTGTTCAAAACTTCTTAGAGAAACTGTTCCCAACTTTTTGAAAAAGTTATTCAAAGCTTCTTAGAAAAGCTATCGATTACTTTTTAGAGGAGTTGTTTAAAGCTTCTTGGAGAAGCTTTCCAAGACTTCTTATGTAAGCTAAATCTAATATATATTTTTTAATTTAATTAATCATTAAATAAATAAATAATATGAAAAATATAATGTTAAATGTGTGATCAATGTAGATACACATCTCACACATATTTATCTTATATTTGTAAAGTAAGTATAAAGGCAAGATATACCACTTATTAAAATTTTATTTACTAGAATAAAATGTTTGACTATAATCACTTATACCATATATAAACTTCGGTTAATTACTATCATAACCTTAACATAATATGTTTAAGTGATGTATAATCCAAGTAAAAAAATTTAAAATAATTTATAGTAATACTCAATAGGTTTACCATAAAATCGGTAGTAAATTATGTTATTAAATTAAACTCTTTAATTTTTTTTATTTAATTAATCTTCAATAAGATTAATTAAATGTATATAGTCCAATATTAACACATAATCATACAATATGGCCCTTGTATTACACTGAAGAATAAAATTTTAATAAATGAACTTTTTTGTCATTAGTTATCATATAATTTAATCTTTTCGTCACTTAGTACTTTAATCAAATTATGGGTATGCTATTATCATCAAACTCTTTTAAATTCAATACCATATATAATAAATAATAGATAACGACTATATTTTATTTAATTATTGAGAGCACACTTCTCAATCATATATAATATATTACTCCGATCAAAGATTTTGAGCTAAATTTGAATTATTTGCATACAGTATTCTATCTCAACCATTAAGGTTGATGGATACTTATTCGAATATTCATATATCTCTATAAATGTCTTACTATATCCAACAACTACCTATTTCAAGCTTTAATTCAAACTTACCCTAAGTAGTATCAAAATATGATAATTTATCTATAAAATAACTATGATGTTATTAAATCTAAAGCTTATTTATACAATTAATACGATGATTATCAAATTAACGATTAAGTGTAATTAACATTTGAACATATCGTGTGAGTCTGTTTAGTGAACTCATACTTAACTAGTAAGTATTTATACACTTTTTTTAATATCACCATACAAGTAATCTGAGACGATTACTCTCTATCATATATAGAGCAAAAATAACGTATACTAATTTATCTAATACTATAAACGCCTCAATTCATAGTTCTATAGCTAAAAATATTTAAAAATAATACTACTAACACATAATCTTATAAATATGAATTCATCATAAAAATGTATATTACATATATTCTATGAGTTTTATTGTAATATGTAAATATACATATAAATATGATAAAAGAGAATCTAATAAAAAAATACTCATTTTATTAATCATAAAATTTACAAAATTACAATCATATATCATATCGTTATTAGCTTTTATGGTACATATCTCTTTCATTATAGACTCATACTATGTAGGAGATTTTGATAAGAAAAGATGATAAACAGAATGCACGTTCACTTTGGGAGGATGTATGATCAATTAGAAAGTTATCCTTTAATTTACAATTGCTCAATCTACTATATAAGCAAAATATATAGCCATTGCAAAAGTAGTTATAAAGCCAATTTAGCTTAGAAATCTAGTTAGTAAAATTACTTTTAAATTTTTTTTATTATATTTTATTTTGATAATTAAAATATAATTTATTTAATAAAAGATCATATGTTCGTAAGAGAGTTAAAGATGTTCATAAGAGAGTTAAACATACTAATATTAGATATTATTTTGTTCAGAAAGTGTTTATTAAGAGTGATATTTTTATGTAAAAGATTGGTACAACAAATAATTCAATTAATTTTCATGTACTTGTCAAACTAACATCGAGAAAGACTACTAATTTTCATGTACTTGTATGCTAACCCCTTAAAGTGGAAGAAACTTGGCGCTTCAGCAACATCTTGGATAGCCTTTAAACGGCGAGTCCAAGAACCACAACCCCGGATAGCCATTTGTCAAGACTTCCATTCGTATAAAAATCATAAACCACCATAATTTGGCGATTTTCATAACACCATACTCTAACGGGAACCGAATTGGGATGACGAACTCAACTGATTGCACCTGTTTCTTTGAGCAGTCTCTGTCTGTCCTTGGGAGCGCAGAACTGTGCAGAGAATCTCTTAAATAAAACTTGTCAGCCATTGGAAAATGGAAAGCTTGTATAGTAAACGCCTTTGCCATCACTACCCAAGACTTCTAACTCACTAGATACTCTGGTTGCTACCGGAACTTCAGAAGGCATGAATCAACAAGGCTTGTTTGAAGGCATTGGTCTTTGCATTTTCTTTGGCAATATTATAGACTTCGACTTATTTTGCCTATTCCGTCCTCTAAATCAGAACGTAAGGAGAAAGATTCCCAGAGCTAGCACAGCTATGGCGACAAATATCAAGAAACTATAGACCGTATTAAGACAAAACTTTCCTAAAAGTAGTCAAAATGTAAAAATTTCCTAAAAATTACTATGAAAAAGTTTAAATTACAAAAGAATTGGAAACACGTAAAAGATGTAAAAGTATACCTTAACATGTAAGCAATAAGTTAGCTAAATTCTTATATTATTTGAGACGCACATTTAAGACAAAACTTCTAGGATTTGTATGTCACAGGTCGATCTTATCAGGATGGCCTCTGAATTCCGATCTTCATAACACGTAAAGATTAAAACTTATTAGCCGTGTAGTTAACGATTACAGGAATAAACAGAGAATGTTCCATATAGAAATATCCAATACTATGAGCAACAAGAATTTTCACCAAGGTATTCGCATACTGTAAATTCCTAGATGCCATGTTAAAACAACTCTACTTGATATCCATTGGCACGTAAAGAGCAGTATCCATAACCGCCTTTCATTATAGTTCAAATATCTGTCAAGCCAATTGCTTTGACAAAGAATGAAACGGCTACAGGACTAAAACAGGGGATGATCTAAATTTGAACACATTCAAGTTCTCAGATTAATCTGGATTATTAGATGCACTACTACCAGTAGCCATACTACAGGTAGCCCAAGCTCAACCCAACTCACCAAGCAAACAAATAAGAAATCCAGCACTTCAAACAATCAACTTGTAAGATAAGCAAATAGTACATATTGAGAGTTGCTTATTTGAAAGATCCAACCAACATCCAACCAATTTAAAAGATAAAGCTTTTCATAGCACAAAATTGTAGATCCATGTAAAACAAACTAATAGAAGGTGTTCACATAAACATATGACAATAACTGAAGAGCTAGCCAATTTCATGTGAAAAGATCCAAATCCAAAAGCTACTGTGAACACAAGAATTACTTTGTGTATCAATCAATCCTCTTCAAAGATGGTGCTCTTCTCACTGATGTAGATACCATCAAGAAATTTTCGAATATCCTTATTCTTGACATGGCATTTCTGTCCAAGCAAACACACATAACAGCATCAGCAAAGCACAAATAAGGATGATGCATTTCCTCATACATATATAGGTACACTTTTATCAATCCCCAAACACAGAGAAATAAAGAGAATAATAGATTGAGAGAAAAATACCTGATTTATGAGGGCACAAGACCTTGAAACTAGCTCAATATCATTCCCATCTAATATAAGCTCATCCTTGACCTTTTCGGACCGGATAACTGTAACACCCTCAAGCATATCCACCTTCCTCACCTGAACCAAACCACAAACTAATCCAAGTCAACGTTTCAGTTGTTTGTCAATAGTCAATTAATCCACATAATTATGAACCAATTCGATAACTATATTTCACAAACACTCAACCAGTTACACAAAATTGTTGCTTAAGTTCACAACAAAGACATTCAATCAAAGCAAAATATATCTAGAATCACTGTAAATCAGCAAGGATTGAAATCACAACTTTCAACAAATAGAATAAAATGGAATAAAAGAAGGTTCATCGTAAAATTAAGAAATTTATATTGTGCTGAAGCATATCAAACAGTCCTCCAAGCATATAGCCATCGCTATTTAACACAAACAGATAAAAGACTAAGTCTTTAAGCTAAATGAATGCTTAAAATACTTCAAAAATCAATGCAACTTTTACCAGCCTATTCAAAACCCCACGAATTGACGAAATCCCAAATATAATAAAGATGACAAAATAAAAATACACCCGGGAATGCATAGAATAAAACCTTTTTCTCGCCAAGGAAATTTCTGATCTCAATGGACTTGTTGCCGTTCGCGATAGAGGCATTGATAGGAAAGTGAGCGTAAACAAACCTCATCTTGTAGCGATACCCCTTGGTAACACCAGTGATCAGATTCTCAACGTGGCTAAGAGCAGTCCTGATCGCTGCGCTGGTCTTGCGAGAACCAAACCAGGCGTCGATTTTGAGCTTCCTCTTACCGGTTTCCTCGTCGGTCATGAGATGGAAGTCGAGGTTCAGGTGCTTAAAATCACGGCAGAGCTTTCCTCTCGGTCCTTCCACCTCAATGATTTTGGCGTTCACTTTAATTTTCACCCCGTCAGGGATGTCCATTGTCTCCGATGAAAGTATCGTCTTCATTTTCTTCCTCTTTCGAGAAACGACGCCACTGGCTTCACCGATGCCGTACGGAGAGGAAGAGCAAAGAAGTAGAGAATAAAACCCATCGATCTTATTTATACAGAAATTACGTCAACTTTGGGTCGTGCCCTAAGAATAGGTTTGGGCCCAGGCAGAATACAACTCCCAATCTCTGAGTTTAAAATAAATTAGATCAGAGCTCGTAAATTTATCCAGCCCGTTATCACTTAAGTTTCGTGATTTCTATCAAATAAAAATATAATTTATAAATTTTTTATTAAATAACTAATTATATTGGGAAGCTCTTCCGTTGAATTCGGATCCATCTGCAGATTTTGCGCATGTTAGATTAAAAATAAAAGTAAATTAGGTATAAATGAAAGTCACTTTCCCCGATATCCCTAGGCACTGGCAATAACCTACCTTAAAAGTAAACGACGGTGCAGATGAATAATTAAAAATATTATGAAAAAAATTACTTGTCGAGAATATTTTAAAATCGCCCTTTTGTGTTGGTATATAGAGAGATGATGCTATAATTTATTGATTGACTAAACTCAGGCGATTTGAAATCGTAAGTCTACTTCCCAGCTTATTCGAATCTAAAAATTTTAAGCCGATTCTAACCCTCCACTATTAAAAACGAGAACCCCGATCAGAAAAGTAATATCTACTTTTAAAAGTTTAACAAAATATTCTATTATATTAAAGATTTAGTACACCATAATAACTATAAGACAAGTATATATTGAGTTACTTTATACTGATTAACTATAATTATAAAATGACTTATTAACTGTCGAAATATATTGCTTATTATCAAATCAGACCCCTATTTTTTTTATGATTACACGTATTAAAATTATTATAAATACAAAGTTTATAACCCCAAAGAAGGACTTTTCGACCTTTTCGGACTTTGAGAAATTTTCGAATATATAATAATAAAATAATATATTAAATAAATAATATTATAATAAATAAATATCCTAAATGTTCAAATCATGATTGGATCTTAAGGCATATACCAACAGAGGTTTTATGAGAAGATGATTGATCTTAGGGATTTCCACTGTCCATTGGCATTGGAAGGGTTATAGTGAAGGATTATTGTAGAAAGAGGGTGATATGCAATAAACAAGTGGTCTATCACTACTTATGAGATTTTTTATAAAGAACTTTTTGATGAAATAAAAATTAAAGACCAAGTGATGCTACAGAGGCAAAAGAAAAAGATAACTCGATCATTGTCATGAGAAGTAGCCCTGGCTTTAAGGTTAGAATTGAGAAATAAAGAGCAACAAAACATGAGAAAGGAAGGGAGAAAAAGTGATAGATCGTCCTGATGTGATTGACAAGATAGGATAGTCAAGAGGTCTAACATGAAAAAAGAGCCTAAAAGGATTGTACATTTATAAAATAAAAATTTTACCCCCTCAAAAGTTCTCTTTTCACAAGTGCTCCACTATGTAAAAAGTAATAACCTATACTTAGCAAAATCGACTCTTATAAAGTCAAAAAAGGCAAAGCAAATTAGTGATCTATTCTGTGAATATCACGAGTACTACGACTATAATATCAATAGCTATCCTCACCTAAAGAAGTAGGTTGAGCTTTTAATAAAAAATTATTAACTAAATCACTTAGTGATAGACATAGGAAAGTAACCCTCTAGCTTTTCTAAATTAGCTGACAAAAGGCAGAGAACCTTGGTAATACTTGTTGATGTTATCCAAAATTTGACGTAAAGAAAAATTTAAAAATGGAGTCGCTATTTATTCAAGTAATAGTGGGATAAATCACCTAAAAAATTTAGATTCCAAATTCGGGTGGTTGATTAAGTATAGGAAAGGTGTTAAGCAACCTACAACTTTTGTAAAAGTCAATTACCAAAAATATTGATCTTGAATTTTGATTTTTCAAATTTACCCTTATTAATAATTTTTACTAAGAGAAGTGAGAATATTAAAAATATTCCGATGTCTTAGTTTTTCCAAAAATGTTGAGCTAAAAAAGGGAGAATATTAAAAATATTCTGCCGTCTTAACTTTTTTTGTTAGTTAAAAAATATTTAACTAAGAGAAGGGAGAATATTAAAAATATTCTACCGTCTTAGTTAATTTTTTTTCTTTCCTTATTTTATTTTATTCTTGTCCCTTTTACTATTTTTACTAAGAGAAGAGAGAATATTAAGCTAAGAGAAGGGAGAATATTCTGCCATCTTAGTTTTTTCATAAAATGTTAAGCTAAGAGAAGGGAGAATATTAAAAATATTCCGCCGTCTTCATTAATTTTTTTAGTCTTTATTAACAATAAAATTTCATGAATACAATAAAGAATTAAACGTAAAATAAATATCAGGTATATGACACTAAATATTCACAAAATATTAAATTTAAAAAATAATAAATAATAAATAGGGATGGATACTCCACTATAAATTTAAAGTGCATTAAAATAAATAATTTATGGAGATAAAGTTCTCTACATAAATAAAAATAATGACATGAATATCCCACTAAAGTATGTTAAAATTTAAATTGTGAGAAAGTAAATAACTTGCAGAGATAAAATTTCTCACATGAATTAAAGAACATAAAATAAAAAAAAATAGGGACATGATTACCCCATAATAGTGTTAAATTTAAATTGCAAGAAAGTAAATAACTTATGGAGATAAAATTCCCTACATGAATTAAAGAATATAAAATAAAAATAGGGGCATGATCACTCCATAATAGTGCTAAATTTAAATTGCTAGAAAATAAATAAAATAGGGAACACAATATCGCTATCAAAGTAAAATAAATACAACTATATATGACAAAGTATGAAATAAGAGAATTAGGAGGAATAACCTTCTATAATACAATAAGATTAAATAAAAAAAACAAATAAAATTGGGAACATAATATCCCCATCAAAGTAAATAAGAAATAAATACAAATATATATGATAAAGTATAAAATAAAAGAATTAGAAGGTATAACCTTCCATAATGCAATAAGATTAAATGAAAAAAAAAGTAAATAAAATAGGGAACACAATATCCCCACCA
>JAWDEX010000008.1:5454622-5475562 GCA_035221805.1 Trichilia hirta | reverse complement strand
GCTTGGGAATCAAAGAAGAGATTTTTCTTGAGCTAATGTTAGACAATTGGTGTGGAAGTCGTAGAGATTTCAGCGCTGAATGAGATTTCCACATCTTTTTTGCATCAGGTTCTGTTCCCAATTGCCGCTTCATGGCTTTAAACCGAACCTTTTTCCCCTAGGCAATGAAAAATCCGTTAAGGGTCCGGGCATTCGGATAACCTTAATGGGCCACATGCTTTCAGCCAACAATTCCATCATCGCGCATTTTTTACAGTCTACGCTTATAATGCGTCATATATTTCTAGCCCATATATCAATCACCGTACACCATAATCAAAGCCCGTTATTCATGGGCTGGACTTTGGAAGTAATATTTAATGGGCAAATTCTGTCACTCAAAGTCAAATGATTTATTTAAGAAATAATGCAATTGTTGGTAGGTAGTAGTCGGTACATAAAGGATATATATAATTATTCTCTTAATTCTAACGAAAAAAGGTAGGGGAACATATAACTAATAAATATAATTATCTTATTATCCACAGTGACACAATTTCTTGTCCAACATTTGGAACAAATATTGAGACTTCAGCCCCGTATAGCTGTCCGCAATCGGAAATGTACATATCCATAGCTAAAATTTAAACACCCTACTATAAATATATTCAGCAATTTTACAGGAGAATTCATTTGAAAGAAGTACAAGAATATCCAGTGCAAAGGCCAGTGGTACTATTGTAAGGGAACAGAGCAACAGGTCGATTGGGTGGTAGCTCCGGAGGATCCTTTTTCAGATTCAGAAACTCTACCAAATCTTCCCCGGAAGGCCTACCTTTCGTCTCATTTACAGTACAAAGCAAACCGAGTTCCAAAACTCGAATGGCTTGTTCCAAGTTGACCAAGGAACCCATTCTTCTATCCACCACTTTCAGTTTATCATTACACTCGTGCATCATCCAAGCAAAATCTAACAAATCTTTCTCTTCTATGCTTACTTCTTGGTCTAATCTTCTTCTCCCTGAAACAACTTCCAGCACAAAGACACCGAATTCAAAAACATCAGATTTCTGACTCACAGCTGCCTCAAAACGTCTCGATTCTATTGCTGAAATAACAAACCCAAAATCGCCTAATAGAGCTCGGAAACTAACATCAAGAAAGACACTGCTAGTTTTCACGTTCTTGTGAGCTAATCCCTTAGAATGGACGAAACTCAGCGCTTCTGCAACGTCTTTGATGACCTTTAAACGACGAGTCCAAGGAAGAACCCCAACACCAAATAGCCATTTATCAAGACTTCCATTTGTATAAAAATCATAGACAACCATAATTTGGTGATTATCATAACACCATCCTCTAACGGGAACCAAATTGGGATGACGAACTCGACTGATTGCACCCATTTCTTTGAGCAGTCTCCGTTTGTCCAATCCCTGATGGGAGCTCAGAAACTGTGCGGAGAATCGCTTAACAGCAACTTGGCAGCCATTGGAAGGCTTTCCTCTGTAGTAAACGCCTCTGTAATCACTACCCAGTACTTCTAAATCACTGAATGCTCTTGTTGCTGCTGAAACTTCAGAAAGCGTGAATCGTCGAGGCTTGTTTGGAGGCCTTGGCCTCTGCTTTTTCTCCGGTAATACAACAGACTTCAACTTATTTTTTCTCTTCCGTCTGCTTATACAGAACATAGTGAGAAAGATACCCAGAGCCAGCACCGCTACGGCAATGAATATCAAGAAACCATGTGGCGGTTCCGAGTTTCTCTGACCTCCCTGACTGCTAGCATTCTGAAGCATTATCTTATCCTCACATGTTTCAGTTGATGGAAAGCGAAGAGAAGCACGAATTGTAGACGAGAAGTTCCACGAGAGTACCCGGTGAATTTGTGTCATATTACCTGTAGAAGCTGAGAATCCAACAAACATGTACTCATTCAGAAATGGAGAGATATCTATATGACCAGAGAACATGGTTTTTGAAGGAAAATCCTGGCCCTCTGATCCGAGCCGTATATCCATCCATTTGCGTTCACCGTCATATGTAATCCAAGCTCGGTGAACGGAACCGTCGTTAAGAAATATTCCAACATCAGAAGCATTAATAGCTTTGCTAGAAACAATGCTCCCCAAATTAATGCCGACGTGGTTATCGTTGGGGTCTCCGAATTCGGGATTATGACGGGTGTCAAATTCAATAGCAACAGCTTTGTAATCGTCACGGCAGGCATCGTTGAGCATGCCTAACCAAGGACCCGGTCTTCCTACAGTGAACTCGTCAGGGACTATAATGAAAGTGAGTCCGCTGCCGCCATGAGCAATCACTTCTCTTCTAGTACTAGATGAATTGAAATCGGAGTTGGCATTGCTGAATTGAAAAGAAAATGTTGTTTGGAAAGAAGCAGGGGTCTGAGTAACCGGATCGAACAGCCGAACAGGGGAAGAATAAATGGCTCTCCCAGCCTGATGTCTGAGATCAGCCGCTCGGGATTCATCAGGAATTTGAACCGCACCGTTTTCATTCGACAACCTGGCGCTACCTAATAGCTTTACTGCATCACGGAAGTTTCTGGAATTGTCTGGCATGAAATCAGGGAAAACCAGAGACTTATTTACTCTTATTACAGCTCCATCGATCTGACTCTTTTCACCAAATGATCGATCGACAAAAATCCAGAATTGTGTTGACAGCAACAGCCAGAAACAGTGGTGGAAAAAGCCCATTTGAATAAGGTACAGAAAAAGACGGAAATTTTGCTCGTCTTGAGACGATGCTAAATGGTAGGCCGAGTTCTTCTATCTGTTCTGCTCAGTTCTGTTTTCTGACATGCAGATGTGGCTATTCATCCACCTCATCCTCCATTTTAGAATTTCAATATGACTGGAGTTCAGTTTGTCCTTAGGTGAGATGAATTATTGACATGTTTTTGGCTAAGCACCTGAACAAATTTCATATTTTTTGCAGTCATCTTATTCCTGATAACTACAACTTCCATCGTGTGGACTTTTTTCCTTTTAGGTTTGGATCATGTAGTTTTGCTAAATTTTTAAAATTGGAAGAATTATTAGTTTTAATTGCATTATTCAGGACCCATTCTCTTGCACGCATGTACATCCTCCCTTCAATTATTGAAGGCACACAAACGGAGGATGTACACCACCAATCGAAGTAGGCCCTGTTTCATTGTATTTTTGTGAGTTTTTAATAAGTTCAAAACTACAATAAATAAAAATGTTCTGAAAATTGCTAGGAAAAAGTTGATTGTATTTTCGTAAGCTTTTATAAGTTGAATATTATAATAAAAAAGTTAAAAATTGTTATAAAAAAAAAAAAAAAAAAAAAAAAAGACAAGAAAAGAAAAGTATGATTATATATGCTAACATAACCCTAAGAAATATTTCATCTAGATTCTTCGACGTTTCAGGTCAATCTTTTCTACTTATTAATGAGCTAAAGTCTGAAATGTGCGTTCCGATGGCATTATTCTCCACACTACAGAACAAATTAACACTTATTGGACGGACCATGGAAGTCTTCCATTAAATTTGCTGTTTAATGACCGCAAGATTAAACAGAGTATATTCCACAATGAAATCATTCGAATCAGTTGAACATAGGATCAAATTTCACCGACGTATTCACCGATATTTGAATATCATCAAATCCGAGATAGCCACTTCAAAACTCTTACTTGATGATATCCAACGGTAACCATAACCGCCTTTAATTCTAGTTCCAGTATCTCTGCGATATTCAAGTTCTCAGAAGAACCGGATATTTGATGCTCAACCCACCTCACCAATCAAATCGATAAGAAATCCAGTACCATTGGATGTGTTAACTTGTAAAAATAAGCAAAGGGTACATATTAAGAGTCGCCTTTTTGAAAGATCCAAGCCAATTTAAAAGAAAACTTTCATAACACAAAAATTGTAGATCCGCTTAAAACAAACTGAAAAAGTTAAACTTACGAAGATAACAATTGAAGAGAGAGCCGATTTCGTTTGAAAAGAAACTAATTCAAAAGTTACAACAAGCACTAGTATTAGTTCATTTATCAATCAATTCTCTTCAAGGATAGTTCCCTTCTCGCTTACGTAGATACCATCAAGAAACTTTCGAATATCCTTATTCTTGACATGACATTTCTGTCCAAGTAAAACACATATAGCAGCATCAGATAAGTGCAAATATGTAGCATAAGAGGGTAGGTAACATAAGAGGGTGGGGTGCATTTCCATATACATTTATAAGCAGACATTTAACAATCCCACAAACACAGAAACAAATAAGAGAGATTGAGAGAGAGAAATACCTGATTAATCAGGGCACACGACCTTGAAACTAGCTCAATGTCATTTCCATCCAGTATAAGCTCATCCTTCACTTTTTCAGACCGTAAAACAGTGACACCCTCAAGCATATCCACCTTTCTCACCTGAACCAAACCACGAAATCTAGTCCAAATTAACTTTTCGGTTATTTGTTAATAGTCAATTAATCGGCATAACCATGAGACAATTGGATAACTACCTTTTACTAACACTCAACTAGTTACACAAGTTGTGGCTTAAGTTCACAACTGAGCCATTCAATCAAAACAATATATATCTGGAATCATTGTAAAAGAAAATGGAATAAAAAAACATGCGACTGGTCACAAAATTAAGAAATTTAAATTGTGCCGAAGCATATCAAACAATCTTCAAAGCACATAGCTACTGCTATTCAACACAAACATATAAAAGAGTAAATCTTTAATCTATTAAATCAATATAATTTTTTACCAACTTATTCCAAACTCAACGCATTAACGCAATCGCAAATCTAATAGAGATGAGAAATTTAAAATACACACGGGAAAGCATAAAAATAAAACCTTTTTCTCGCCGAGGAAATTTCTGATCTCAATGGACTTGTTGCCGCTAGTGATAGAGGCATTGATAGGAAAATGAGCATAAACAAACCGCATCTTGTAGCGATATCCCTTCGTAACACCAGTGATCAGATTCTCGACGTGGCTCAGAGCAGTCCTGATCGCTGCGCTGGTCTTGCGAGAACCAAACCAGGCATCAATTTTGAGCTTCCTCTTTCCGGTTTGCTCGTCGGTCATGAGATGGAAATCGAGGTTCAGGTGCTTAAAATCACGGCAGAGTTTTCCTCTCGGTCCTTCCACCTCAATGATTTTAGCGTTCACTTTGATTTTCACCCCGTCAGGGATGTCCATTGTCTCCGATGAAAGTATCGTCTTCATTTTCTTCCTCTTTCGAGAAACAACGCCACTGGCTTCGCCGGTGCAAATTGAGATGAAGAGTAGAGAGGCAAGAGTCAAAACCCTAACGCTGTTATTTATATCAGAAAATTACGTCAACCTTGGGTTCTGCCCTAAAATTAGGTTAGGGCTAGGCCCAATAGCACATTCTGACCTGCAAAAATGAGACCATATTAGTGCTAGTAAAATATGTTCAGCCCATTACTGATTCCTTGTCTGGTTTTTAAAAAATAGACCAATCTGTGTTTTGTTGAGAGTTTTGTTTATAGAAGGGAACATCTGTGACATACATTTTCCTACAGCATCTGCAATTGACAACATTATCGACGTTGAAGAGAATGCACTGAAAATCTCTAACTTCTCAATTTGGGTTTTTATTTTTAAAACAAATTTTCTTAACAAGTGTCACACTAATTAATGTTTTTATATTTATTATATTAAATAATTTTTATTATTTAATATAATAATTAATGGTAAATTTTAATATATTAAAAAAATATAATTTATTAAATATAAAAATTTTTAAAAATGTTATAAGTAGACTAGATAACAAAATTCTCTTGAAAAAGCCCAATTTTCCTTGTCGTCATCAATTACAAAGCAACCTCTAACTTTTCGGATTTCTCCCAATTTCTGCCGCAATTAATTGACATCACCAATTCCAAGTAGTGATAACAACAAGCGCTATCTGCCCATTGTTTTCAATCTAATTATATGGCCACGCACACCTTAAATATTTCGGGCTGCAAAATTTTTGACTTGTAATAAAATCCTTTTATTTTCGGTAGAGAATCATCAAAACCATTTACCAAAATAAGAAAAAAGGCGCCCAAATTAAAAGTTGTAGATGCCTCCACCCTTTGATTTTATTTTATTGATGGAATTAAATTATTATAATTTCTATTGAATTTGGAAACATGATCTATCACGTCATGGTTGTGGACAAATAGCACGTCCTCCAATGCTATCCATATCAATTCTCCTTAAATATTATTTAAGTTATTGCAACTAGAAATTAATTCAACACTAATTTTAATTGTTTTTAATTAATTACTTTCTTTCTCTCAAGTAGTTAAGTTTGTTGTTTTTGATAAAGATGATAACACGGACTAAAATTAAGGGAGTGGATGGCATTGCAACCACCATAACTTATTAATAAGTGTACATAGTTTTTGTTAGAACATATAATACTAAAATATTGTTTTATATTGGATGTTAAATTAGGAGGATTATTTATATAATGGGCAAGGTTAAAAGTTAGCAAATGCTAAAAATAAATGAACATATCTTAAGACGGAAAAATAGGCCTTTGATTTTGATGGGAATAGGTTAAGAAAGGAGAAAGCAAAAGAAATAGTCTATTAATGCATGCTGATGGTAGTGGAAGTGAATTATGATTATGAAAATGATTTTCTTTGTAGCTTGTTGCGGCAGATTCTCTAACTTTCGGCTGAAAAGGCTGAGATCCCGTTTGGGCACCAAAGTTCCATCGAAATTTATATGCGAAAGTATTTGCTTTTCACGAGTGGAAAGGGGAAAAAAATGCAGGCCAACAGAAAAAATGATTTCTTATATAAAAATAGAATAAATAGATAACCAAATAAAACGGTAAAAAACGGAAGATAGCCGAATTAAACGCTTGTTATTTGCAACAACCAATAAATAAAATGAAACCAAAACAGAGATTAACTTAAATACTTACGGTTAACGGAGAAGGAAGAAGTTTATTTGCAAAACAGAGAGAAAACAGAGGTTGGCCTTTCAGAGCAACAGAGGAGGCAAGTGGCGGTTGTGTTTGGTGGCTTTTGCTCTTGGCTTTCCAATTTTTCGGTTGTAAATTATTTTTATTGATCGCTACCCCACAATAAAAAAAATACAGAAACTGCTGTGTGTTGTCCCATCACCATTAAAAACTAGTTTTGACAGAAACAAAAGCATGAGAACAAAAATGAAAGGAAGAATTTCAAGAATAGGGAATTATGCAATTGCATCTTCGATTAGAGACCATCATCAACAGCCATGCATTACTTGTACAACTTTCAACATTCTTGCTCCAATTTACAAGCGTCTCTCCAATGGGGTAATTTGATTTTTCTTTCCGTTTCGTTTCGTTTCGTTTCATTTCTGTTTTATGTTTTTTCAATTGTTCTCTTTGTTGGATTTGGTGGGATTAATTCAATTCAGTTTCGAATCAGGATCAGAGTTGCATGGAAAGTGACATCAGAGCTTATTGGTTGGCCAGGAATCATAGAATATTGGATTGGTTGTTGTACGAAAGATCTTCCATTATTTGTCTTCAGGTTTTGTTTTGATTCTCTTACATTTTTGTACCTGTGTTTTTGTTTATAGAGATTGAATGCAATGTCAATTTTGTATTGTTCTTCTGGTTTTATGGATTGATTGCAGGAGTTTTGGGTGGGAAATGAAGAACTTGTAAACATGTACGAAAAGAGATTGGGTGATGCTGGTTATCTCTATTTCAAGCTTGCACGTACCAACAATCGTGGCGATGGTATTTGCTTTCTCTGTTTCTTTCAATCAATCCCATCTATTTTCTATCTGTCCTACCAAACCAACCACCAATATTGCTGCAAATATGTGCTTTATCAAAGTTTTTGTTCATATTTTAAACTAATATCTATGGGCCCTGTTTTGGATACTAAACATTGCTGAATTTAACACATTCAAATCAGTCCATGGCCAGTTGGTTTTTGTTTATTTGAGTATTAGCATTTAACATTTTATTAAGAGCACATGATGGGAATAAGGTGTGTTGCGCATATTTAATGTGCCTTGAAGAAAACAATCAATATTATGTTCTAGATTGGAGAAAATACTAATTTATTTATCTTTATGGTTATTATCATTATTTTTACAAGAGTTTTTGTTCATTCTGTGGTCTCTTGCCATTCACAGGTCTGCTGACTGCCGTACACAAGAATTACTTTAGAGTTATCAACTACCGAGATTTGCTCTTCAATGATTTTGGAGATCGTGTTGCTCAATTGTTACACGTTGAATTATTAGCTCCTTTTTCAGAGTGCCAAAATGGGGAGCTTCGGCAAGAAATGCTCATTGTAAACACCCATTTGTTGTTTCCTCATGATTCGAGTCTCTGTCTAGTGCGATTACAGCAGGTGAAATTATTTTTCATGTTGCAGAAGTAACCATTTTATTTAGACATTGGTTCTCATTTTGAGCCTGAATTACATTATTGATTTAGGTATACAAAATTCTTCAACATGTAGAATGTTACCAGAAAGAGTACAATCTCAACCCTACACCTATTATACTATGCGGGTAATTTTTCAATTACATTGCTTCCATTAAAAAGGTTTCCTATATCTGTTGAATCATTCTTATTTGCTTTCTCTTGCTTGTATTTTGCAACTCTTACAGTGACTGGAATGGAAGCAAACGTGGACATGTTTACAAGTTCCTCAGATCACAGGGGTTTGTATCATCATATGACACCGCTCATCAGTACACAGATGCGGATGCACAAAAGGTCATTATCTTAGCATTACACCACAAATCTTATTTCCTTTTGGCTGAAAATCTGGCCAAACCATGTAAACAATTTAATATGTTTCTCATATCTTTCATATAATCTCTCCAGTGGGTTAGTCACCGCAATCACCGAGGCAACATATGTGGCGTGGACTTTATATGGCTTCTTAATCCCAATAAATGCAGAAAATTACTGAAAGCAAGCTGGAGTGAAGCAGTATTTGGGATGTTCAAGGTCAGGGCCCTCTTTCTGACTAATCTACACCTGAGCGTATGCTTTTTACAAGATGAATTTATTTCTTGTATTTGATACTCCTTTGTTTTCATATTGATTTTGGGAAGATCCAAATATTAGTGGCATGGGAATGATAAGTTGAAGTTTCAATATCATCAATCTTCTAATTGAGTCATTTAGTAAGTAGCTTATTGTTGGATGATTTGGGCAACAAGCTTTGGTTCTTGGAGAAGATTTTCCTCAATTGACTCTTTATTCCTAGTCTAAGAGTTAGATCTGGAGGGTCTTATTCAATTACTGTTATAATATTTGCAGCTGGTAGAAAAATATTAAAAGGCAAGTATACTGAAACAGTCATTGAAAATTTTCTCTCTATGCCTAGGAATCCATATAAAGTACTCCTGCCACAATTAGAAGCATATAATTTTGGTTGACTTGGTTTACTTTCTATCTTTTGTCTTTTAGGCTCTTAATTACTAAAATCTGGTCCAGGTGTCTGTATTTACTTTTCGTTCTTGTTTTCATAGATTTGAGGTCAGTTCATACAGGAATACATTTCCTTTGAAATGTAGCACTTAGCTTTCTTCTCTGAAATGCAAAATTTTCTTGTTTTCAGTATCTACTGCGGCGAGCTTCTCTTACAGAAGATGATGCATTTGCCTTTCTGAAAGCTGACAATGCTGGTGATTGCATTAGCTACTCAGGTTTCTGTGAAGCTCTTCAACAGGTATTGTATGTTCATTAAACAAGAATCTCAACTCATTTTTCTCTTCACATTTTGCATGGTTTCTGAGCAGGCATCTCAATGTTGTCTCATTCTTCAGCTTAATTTAACTGGCCACCTCCATGGACTCAGTGATGAAGAGACAAAGGACTTGTGGGTCCAAGCAGACATCGATGGAAATGGTGTCCTTGATTATAAGGAATTTCAGGTAGTCTCAATGAAATCTTATTTTATCATTGCTTTCAATTTTGTGTGTTCCCTTAATCTATTAGAGATATAAAAATATCATTCCTTTTGCATGATGGCATCGCAGCTGCGAATTTGGAAGCCAACATGGACTGATCAAAGAGATGAATTTGGCAATGAAGATGAAAATGGTGTTATAACAGGTAGTCAAGAGCAAATGATTGGTTTCAGCGTGAAGAATGCAGTTCTCTTCCCTCCAGAAGTAGAGAAAGGAATGTGGCCCGAAAACTATTCACTTTCTGATCATGCACGTCTCACTGTGGTCTTCTCTCCAATAAGAATGCCATGCTCTGCAATATCTTGACAAATCTCCCCTTCAAACCTGATTCCTAGAGAAAGAAGAATTATCAGTACACAGTTTCTTCAGTGGGATGCTAGAACAGCCATTGAATTTTTCTGCAGAGAGCTTTCACTAGATAGAGCCACGGTCAATTATATATGCTTTAAAACTGCTGCCCTATGGAACAGGATTGGCCAATGAATTCGGAACTATGGAAGTCCTCCTGCTATATTTTCCCACTTTTTTGTAGCACAGTGGAAGCAACCACTCTGGAATTTCTTATACATGAGCCTCATTCCAATCAGTGTAGCAGAACGGAAAAGACAGAACAGAATCATCACTCAGGAGAATTTATAGGACATACATACCAAGAAATTGAAAAGGTGCATAGAGAAGTAAAGAAAGCAGATTCTTTTGCTGCGTTGATGCATTTGTGAGAAGATTTAACTTTCAGGCTGGAAAATATTGAAAGGTAACCATATTGTATTGGTTAGAGATTACGAGTTAATATGAATTATGATTCATTATTGTTTGTGTCTGTTTCTGCTCCTTTTTCTAAAAATAGAAGAAAATTCTTTATCTTTGGTTGTAAAATTAACAAACGAAACAATAATAAGCACATTCCTGAAAAGCTACAAATAATCTAAAACAGAAGTTAAAGTTCATGTTAATGTTGTCCTTTTATTATAACGAAAACAATATTAATATTATTATTACAAATGGACAATCCTGGTCTCGGTTGTTGGGCCAGGTTGGGCCCAATTGATTTTTTCTATCTTCTTTCTTTTCCATCTTCATTTCTTTCTACATTTTACACTCACGTAGGCTTATCAGTGGAAACATATAAATTATTTATTTATTTATGTAATTTTTCCATTGCTTGGTCTGAGCGCTTTCCAGCACGCAATGTCATTGCATTCACACTGGCATGGGAAACAAATGAAATAAATGTAATTTTTTTATTGGACGGAAGACGTGCCAGTCGTTTTGGATAATAGAATGGTTAGTCTTGATAATTTCAAAAAAAATAATTAAAATTTTAATTTATTAATATAATTGTTCTTATAATAATAATAATAATAATAATATTTTTTAATAAATTAAAAATTTATTAAAGAATATTTTAATATCATTAGAGGTTAAACAGTAAAAACTTATATAATCTTTTATTATTTAACAAATATAAATTAAACTAAAGAACCCCACCAAAAATCGAGTCCATTATCCCCGTTTGTCAATTAATTATTTTAGTATTCCATCATATCATCAATACTTTTTGTTAAGAGTCATATTTTCTAGCCCTCAATTTTTTACTTAAATCTTTAGTTATTAAATTTATACAATTTAATAATTAAAAAATTAAATAATTATGATCTAAAATTTTAAAATTATGCTTAATATAAAACATTCAAAATTTATATTTATAATTAAATAATATAAATTAATAATTAAAATTTTATATTTAAATTTAAGTCTCCATATTTGCGTTAAAGGAGCCTAGGCTTTCTGACCACCCACTTCGTATGAATTTAATTTAATCAAAATTGTGGAAAAAAAAAAAAGATACTAAACTCATACAGTCACACTAACGTTCTGGGCAACTTCCTTTTCCTTTTGACGTCACCATGTTGGATGACGTGTCGAAATATCATTTGTCAACAAATGTAAAGTCTAAACTTGTTCGAAAAGTTTTACACTTTGTCAATTTTACCCTGCAGTTCTTACGCGAACACGAAATTAAAAAGGAGGGTATAAATGTAAGATCATAAGTTTAACGCGGAATATACGAGGAGTTTTAAACGCGGGGGTTTGTTAAAGAAGAAGCAGCAGCTGCTCTTTCCTCCATCTTTATAGAGTCTTCCTTTTTCATATAAGAAAAAAAAGGTTTTCTTTTTGTTCCTGACCCATTCTAACAATTGATACAAAGATATATAAGTATTTTTGGGTAACTGATCATCTCTCTTAAGCATTTTTTAGGGTTTTGAGAGATAAGATGTCTGTTTTGTCGCTGAATTCACTGCCACTGGGATTCAGATTTAGACCAACTGATGAAGAACTGGTGGATTTCTATTTACGAATGAAGATCAATGGAAAAAATGATGATGTCAGAGTTATTCGTGAAATTGATGTCTGCAAATGGGAACCTTGGGACTTGCCTGGTATTTTTCAACTTTCCTTTTCTAAATTCACTTGCTCTGTTTTTGTAATTGAATTGAAAGATTAAAGGTTAATATATAATTGAATTTAGACATTAAGGAGTAATGTGTATAATTGTTCATTGGTTTTTGCAGAACTTTCCGTCATAAAAACAAAAGATAGAGAGTGGTTTTTCTTCTGTCCGCAAGACAGAAAGTACCCAAATGGACACAGATCGAACAGAGCAACACAAGCCGGGTATTGGAAAGCAACAGGAAAGGATCGGAAAATTAAATCTGGAAATAATTTAATTGGAATGAAGAAAACTCTGGTCTTTCATATGGGACGAGCTCCTAAAGGAAAAAGAACCAATTGGGTTATGCACGAGTACCGTGCGACAGCCAAAAATCTCGATGGCAACCAACCTGACCAGGTAACGATTGGACAGCTCAGAATTGTAATTGTTCTTTTTTTTTTTTGGGATATTTCCTAACTTTCCGGTTTGTATGTAATTTGTAGTTTCTTGGTTATGCTTTCGTGAACTTGGTATAGAGTACTTTGTTTATTTATATATTTATTTATTTTTATGTGCATGTGAATTACTTACATTGATTTAGGCACTAAATTAGCATCTTTTGGCTGATTATGGTACTAAATTTGTGGAATTTATGTTATGGCTTCATGCAGAGTGCCTTTGTGCTTTGTCGATTGTTTAAGAAACAAGATGAGAGTGTCGAAGTTTGCGACTGCGATGAAGTTAAACCTAGTGAATCATTTCCTACCTCAGCCAAGTCTTGTCCACAGTTTCAGTTTGCATTAAACCAAACTTCTTCGGTGTTGGAAAATGATTCTGAAATGAAACCCACAAATATTGAATGCTCTGTTTCTTATCTGCCAGACAAAACGACTTCTAATACGCAAGCTCCAGTTGAGTGTCAAAGCAAGATTTCTGATGCTTATGGTGCTGTAGATGAAGAAGTGACTGAAGAAGTAACAACTGAGTTGAGAACAAATAAGGTGGATCTCAATTTCATAATTTTATACACTTTTCGTATTGAGGAATGCAAATTAGATAATCTTCTATGTTTGCACTTCTTACTTTAGATTTATCGAGCCATGGAAGAGGACTTTGATGAGTTAACTCAACTGATGTCAGAACCACTAGATTGCAGCCTCTTTTCCCCATTGCATCCGCCAGTGACAGTGGAGAAAGGATCGTCTCACCACACTTTCAACAATGACTTCACAAGAAATCAAAAGGAGGTTCATTTCCAAGATGAATCAGATGCGTATCTTACAGAGTTCTTGAATTCTGTCCTTAAAAATTCAGATGAGTGTTTGCTTGATGAGGAGACATACCATCAGAGGAATTTAGTCATTGAGGGTGGGACCCTGAAGAACGTGGCCTTCATTAAGGACAGTGGATCATGCAGTCAGTCAGATGTGGAAGTATCCCATGTACAGGTAAGCAAAAGCGGCAGGACGTGATAAGTCTATTTTCTGTTATACGTTCTTGCAAATTTTACAGCCTATTATGGTTTGCTATGTTCGTGTAGTGGGTAGTTTTGTACTTTTATGACATAGTATTTCTCAATGCAGCCCCTACAGTATGGAGAGAATAGTGTCATAGAGGCTCCTTTAAAGATGGAAAGAAATCCAGAAGATTATAGAACAGTGACTTCTCAAATTAATGTCAATGAGTCCTTTGGAAACTTTGCAAACCCGTGTCCCTTAGAGAAATCTTTTGATGAGCATGTTGAATCTACCAAAACGAATGTTTTCTATTCTGCTTCTACAATGGGCCAATTCTTCGATGCATTTGATGGTTACAGCGAGTCAAACAATCACAGGGATGCAATGTACAGCAATAATATTGTTGCAACTGGCATCAGGCCTAGGATGCGCCAACCACGAAGTCATCAACACATTGAGGGTTTCATGGCGCAGGGTGATGCTCCAAGAAGAATACGTCTCCAGTGTAAACTTCAAGTCGGGCCAGTTAGCATGAAATCAAGTTTTGAGAACTCCGTGCTAGTGAAAGATGAATCAAAACCTATTGTTGCAGAGGTTAGAAGCGTTTTAATGGAGATTCTGTAATTGTCCGATGATACCTATTCGTGGATTATGAATTTGATTAAATTTCAATATGCAGGGTGTCATAAATGTGGAAAAGGAATATTCTGATGTTGGTCATGCTGTTGCTACTGCCAGCGCAATGGATGAATTACTAGGAAATTTTAATTTTGAATCAAGTGAAAACCACAATATTTCTGAAGACCTTACCACGGATAATAGGGCAAAAGGAAGATCAAAAAGCACCATTTCAGAAAAGACTTCTCGGGCTGTCCGCTCAACATTGTCATTTGCCGTTATGTTTAGGGTAGCCATAGTTGTGGTAATGTTTGGAATGTTGGTCAGCTCATGGAGAAATCTGTCTTAATTTTTGAAGACGCCTAGAGATCTTATCCTTTGAATGGTCTGCCCATTTAGTTCTCTTTTTTTTTTCACCTCACTTTTCCTTTACTTTTTGTTATTGACCAGGCCTATGGAGAGTATATATGTATATATTATCTTTCTGTACATCAATGTAGGTATTGCAGATGCAGTATATCACCAGAGCTAGCCTTGTATTCTGCTTGTGTATTGTAATAATATAGCAGAGCTTTTATTATTTGGCTTCGTTCAAACATGTCAGGTAGTACTAGATTCTAATGCACGTAAAAATCCGAATTTACCTCCATTCTCTCTATCGTATGATTTGGCGCAAGCCAACAACTCAAATGTTACACACATAAATATAAATAATTTCAAATCGGATCTGCCGGTGGATTGTATAATATTAGTCTCAGCAACATTATATAGATAGTCTCATAGCCAACATCTGATTTTAGTTCGGACGTAATTTTTCCGCCCATTTCTGTTCTGTACGTTGAATCTTGATTTCCAAGCAATTACAAATGATTTTCCATTGGTAGCCCTTTTGCTAATTTTACTCTCCCATCTAAGCACAGCAGTTAAGGCAATTATTATGAAATTTTCGCAGACCAATTGTTAATGTCAGCTAAACAGATAAAGATTGGTTAAGGAGACAAATATATGAAAATCCAAAACTCATATTTAAATAATGATGTCTAACGGGTCGAAGTTAACAGGTAGAGGCCAATTTATTTTGGTTCAAAGAACCGAAAAAGTTAGAACAAGCCTGAACGAGCCAGTTCAACGATTCACTTTTAATTAAACTAGTTCAAAATTGAAAATAGAATCGTTAATGTACTGGTCTGAACTAGTTCTGATTTTAGTTTTAAGCCAGTTTCATCTTTGGTTTTGGTTGATTTCGATTTTAGTTATGGTTTCGATTTATAAAACAAGTCTCTTGAATTTATTTTTTTTTAAATTTAATTAAGCCAAATCAAAAATATTTTTGAAATTACCGAAAGATTATATAAAAAATACTTCTGACGATATTAAGTTTTATTAATTAATTAAAAAAATACAATGAGGAGACATGTCAATCTTAACTTTATAACTTTTTATATTCAATCATATATTATAACAATAATTAAAAATAAAATAAATTAATTAAAAAAATATTATAAAGAAAGAAATATTAAATTTTATCTTATTAAAAATTATTAAATTTAACTACTAATTACGAGGAAGTAGTTGAACGTTGACATTCTTTGTCTTCATCATCTTCTTCATCCTGTTCATGGTTAAAGTCAGCTATAAGAGCTGATTGTTGTTAAAATTATTATAGTCATCTTTTTTTGTTGATCCAATTTCTAAAACACATTCACATCTTTAATACTTATAGGATCATTGTACTTTTACGTGAGTTTAATGTTTGATTGCTCAAACTGAATGCACTTTCTGATGAAACTGTAAACACTAGTAGTGTGAGAAAATCTTGTATCATTCTTGATAAGATAGAATAAAATTTATAATTTTTCTTTTACTATTTTGAAAAGTTAAAATTTGTTTCTAATTTAACAATTATACCTTGCATATAGTATGATAACTCATTAAATAATGATGATACTCTTTTTAGTCTCTTGTTAACTTCATGTATAGATTAAAATTACTGCTAAAAGTAATGAGAACTGAGAAAAAAGAATAAGAGCCTTCTTGATCAGCAAATATAGAAATGCTTACAAAATATTCAATCTCGTACAAGTAAAAAATATTTGAAAAATTAGACAATAAATTTTTCTTATATTGATGGATTATCTTTAAGTTTCGTGACTCAAATATTTGGAATCATTTAAATTTAAAAATAAATAAAATTATTTTATAAGAGTTTCTCAATTAAAAACTTTCATCTTAGAGTCTAGACATAATGCAATACAATATAAAAGTAGTATATCATTTTAATACTTTCTAAATTTATCTATCATGATCGATATTATCCCAGTGAATATCGGATATTTCATGTACTGTTTAAAAAAATATATACAACACTACATAATGTAAGAATTATATAATGTATTAAAGTTTTGTGACTTCTTTTAAAGTTGATAAAAACTATAAAATAATTTCTGCAACTTGAAAATATTCCTTAGTTAATTCATAATTGCCCATTTTCATATTCTAAAACTTCGTAAGTAAAATTCGGTAAGACAAAATACTTTTGAGTATTTTATAGGTAGAGTCATATCATGTTGGCATGTTTAAAATTAATTTTTTAGTTCTTAACCCATATTGATAGCACAATTTTTTAAATGATTGAATTTTAATTGAAGTCAATTTTAAATGAAGAATAACAATTCTAATAGCATTAATTATTAGTTTCATCAATTTCATAATCATCTTGTACATATAAATTTAATAAGTGACAAGCACACTTATTGTAAATTTTTTTTTTTTTGAAGTATAGATTTAATGTATCTCTAAGAAGAGAAATAACAATTGTGTTATTAGATGTATTATCGAATAAAATATAAAGAATTCTATCTACAATTATAAACTCTCGTATAATATTCTTAATAATTTTTACAATAGCCCTACCATTATATAAAAACTCAAAAAATCTAAATCTTATAATTTTTAATTGTCAATCTTCATCAATCTAATAACAAGTAACATAAATATAATATAAATCATTAACAACTCTCTAATTGTCAGATATCAATAAAAATATATAATTATTTAATTGTAAAATGGCAAATAAAATTTGTTTTATCTCTTTAATTTTTTTAAATACATGTATTTGTGCTATGGTCTTAATATTTTCTTAAAAGCTAATTGATATTGTTGCGTTATTTCAATGAAATGTGGAGATTCACTTTACGTAAATAGTCAATCACGTACAATCAATCATTGACAAACTGCATCTTTAGACATAATAAGGTTAAAATAAAAATTATCACTTACTATTATACTTATTATTTTGATTTATATTTGTCTATATAAATTTTTTAAGCATCTTGAATATTTTTTTATCTATATATTTATCTTTTAAATGTGTCTAATTTATTTTCTTTTTTGTGTGCTTACATCGCACTACAAAGTTTACATTTCACTTTATCAAACTCGATATATTTTTTAAAAATTTGTCATTTCATATACCTAGATTGTCTACTTTAGCTATTACTGCAATTGTAATTTTTATTAAATTTATTGTACTATAAAGAGATTGCACTTCTAAAATATTTTTATAATATTTGAACGGAATTATTGATTCATCGATATCATAAAGAAATTCTTATAATCTTTATAATAAGTGATGTGCCTTTTAATTTAATGACAAAGAATTAATTTTTAATTTAATTTATTTTAACTTTCTAATATAAAAATTAAATTTATTTCTAACTTTCTAACACAAAAATTTAAATCAATTCTAACATTTTAACACAAAATTTTAAATCAATTTTAACTTCATAACACAAAATAATTAAATTCAACCATAATAAAATATAATATAAATAATTTTAATTAAATTAAATTAAACAAATAACAATGAAAGAGTTATAAATAATAATTAATTATTAAATAAAAAATATAAATAACTCACTTTCTAACGCAAAAATTTAAATCAATTTTAACTTTCTAACACAAAAATAATTAAATTGAATAATAATAAAATATAATATAAATAATTTAAATTAAATTAAATTAAATAAATAACAATTAAAAAACTAATAATCCTAATCAATTATAACTAAAAAATTTATTTCAAATTAATAACTAAAAATAATAATAAATAAGTAAACAAATAGAAGTAACAAAATTTAAAATAATTAACAAAAATAAATTGACTAAATACTAACTTTTAAAATTTAAAATTTAGTACTTAATAATAAATTAAATACTAATTTAAATTTTCAAATTAATAAAAAAATTAAATTCCTAACTTTTAATTTTTAAAATTAAGTTATTAATAACAAAATTTTAACAATTAATTTAATAGTAACTCTAATTTTTAAAAATTTAACAACTAATACTAAAAATTTAATAATTAATTAAACACTAACTTAAATTTTAAATTAATAAAAAAATTAAAATTTAGTACTTAATAATAAAAATTTAATAATTAATTAAATGCTAACCTAAATTTTTAAATTAATTAATAATTTTTAATTTTTAAAATTAAGTTATTAATAATAAAAATTTAACAATTAATTTAATAGTAACTCTAATTTTTAATATTTAACAACTAAAACTAAAAGTTTAATAATTAATTAAATACTAATTTAGATTTTAAATTAATAACAAAATTAAATTACTAACGTTTAAATTTTAAAATTTAGTACTTAATAATAAAAATTTCATAATCAATTTAAAATTAACTTAAATTTTTTGAATTAATAAAAAGTTAAATTACTAATTTTTAATTTTTAAAATTAAGTTATTAACAATAAAAATTTAACAATTAATTTACTACTAACTTTAATTTCTAAAATGTAATAATTAATAACTAAATTATTAATAATTAATTAAATGCTAAATCTAATTTTTTAAATAAAAAATTTAATAATTAAATTAAATTAAATACTATATACTAATGCTATATAATTATTAACTCAAATTATCAATGATTGAATATTTTAGGAACTATTATAATTTGTTGAGATTTGAAAGCTATTAAGAATTTTAAAAATAAAAAGAATAATTTGTTAAAATTAAATAAAAATATGAAATAGATTAAATGAGATAAAGTATACAAATGAGGGGGGGAAGTTGAAGAAGAATTTACAGTTGCAAAATTTATAACGTTGCAAATTTAGCAATGGCAAATAACAGCATACCATTTGATACGCTGCTATCTGCATTCTTATAGCTATTGCCAGCAGACAGCAATAATTTATATATTTTTAATTTTTTAATTATTTTTTTTGATAATTGGCAATTTGAACCAGACCGACCCGCCGATTCATGACTTTAACGAGCCCAAAACTATAAAGGGCTGGGCCTTCTGTTTACTTCTTGGTACCGCCAAGTTGCTTCGTCAACACAAAGACAAGCTTAAGGTCGCTTTTCTCTTGCAATTGCTAGAAGTGTTATTGACTATCTATTTGCCTACTTGATTGTTTATTTTCATGAATTTTGTTGTTAAATTTTAGATTAATATGATTGCAAATGCAATTATGGTTGAGGATTTAAAGCATATAGGATGGAACATGTCGACGGGAAATTTTCAGCTTACTTGGCTGCTGAATAATTCTTTATAACCATCTACTTAAATAGTTTCCCAAAAGAATTGAGGTTAGAAGCTAAGCAAGAACAAATATTTTTATTTTTATTTATTTTTTATTTATTTTATTTTATTTTATTTTATTTTTGTGTGTGTGTGTGTGTGTGTGTGTCTTCTCTAAATTCAAAAGTATGGGCTTTCATCTGTTAATATCAAATATTGCTTGAATAATTCCGTAATGCCTACCATTTTTTACAATTGCAACAGGGTGGAACTATTGGACAACCACCACATATTATAACATCATAATCAGAGTTTCTTGGTCGAATGCTCCAATATTTTAATAGTTGTTTGTTTCTAGTGGAGATGTATTTGCCGACAGAGGGGGCAAAATGGCCGGTTCAGCCCGGTCCTAGCACGTGAACAGAGCCGGAGTTAGCGCGGACCCATGACAGGCTCAGGCTTTGCCACGGCTTGGCACGGGATATATATATATATATATATATATATATAATTTATTATATTATTTTATATTATAAAAATTAATTATTTATTATATTTTTATATTTTATATAAAAAATTTAATTTATTTATTTTTTCTTTTAATATTGTATCAATATTAATTATATTCCTCTTAAACTTTTAATTAATATCAACAAATTCAATTTCTAATAATAATGAATCAAAATTATTGTATATTTATAATATACAACAAAATATCAATTTAAATTAAATTAACTTTCTATTCAAAACTATTAAATAACTATCTATTATATTTAATTAATATCAATCAATAATTAATATGACTATCTATTACTATATTAAACACTTAAGTTATTTTTATAAAATACAAATTATAATCAAAATATAATTAGTTATCATAATTTATTTATATATCAATAAACTAAACTTTAATTGTTTATAGTTG